>JACCGJ010002373.1:0-34557 GCA_013407085.1 Atriophallophorus winterbourni
ATTTGGAGAAGGATAATTTTAATCACGTTGCGCTTGTATGCCACTGTTGGGTAAGGTTGGTACGACCAACCTATTCAATCACATGAGCCCCCACTCATGTAAACAGGATATAAACAAATGACCATGGATGAAAATGCTCATATTCATGCATCTCCATCACACACACATACGTGCAAATCAGCTTTTTTATTCATGGTCATGGGTTTTAAACCCAGTCTACATGAGTGTGGGCTAATGTGATTGAACAGATTGGTCGTACCAAACTAACACAACAATGGCATACAAGGCAACTTGTCTATCATTCTTCCACTGTTTCAAGCGCATGCGGATCTTGAACTTACTGTCCCTACCTGCTGAGTGCGAACATCACGAAACCGGTCGTGGGGTGTGTGTGATGGAGATGCTTGCAAATGAGCTTTTTCGATAATTTCAATAAATCCGCATTTAATTTACTTTGTATTCTTTATTAAATCGCATTTTCTCGGGATCACACTGGTGTACTAAAATCGATAATACCGAGTGTACATACGAGATAAGACAAGGAAACAAAACCATCCATCTGAAAAAATAATCCTTTGTCAGGATTTAGATATAATCGTCACTTTATGTGCTTCAGCTACAGCAATATTTTTAGTACACAACTTGTTTGAAACATGTTTTCTTGCCCGCGCCTAAACTACTGTTGATAAAACCGAGTTGGAACTGTATTACTTCTAAAACGGGAGAGAGAATCTGCAAATATACGTGACTAACTTTGTTGATTACCATGTTTTTTTAAATTCTTTATCCTCCTATCTCGTCAGACATTATAAAATAACAGCTTTAAAAATTTGAAAATCTGGACGCAATCGCTATAGTTAAGATTAGTCAAATGTTTTGAACACAATCGACATAAATCAACAACCATAAATGTTACCACACACTATAATAAATGTAATCAGCTTAGAAGTTGTTCCTATAAAGCCATCTACAAATGATTATGAATGTCAAATATAGCTATTCGGTTTCTACGTATTTCGTTCCTATTAACGGTGATATCAGGTTTCAGATATGGATATTTGGCTACAAATGTTCCAATGTATAAAAACAAACTCCGAAAGAATTTTTGCAGATGATGTTATCTAGCTTGATTTCGAAAACGACAACAACAACCACTCAAGCTTGGCGAACACCATCTGAACGACATCCTCATCCTGAGCAAGGTATATTCACCTCTATTGCTGAACAAAACCCGTTTCATCGTAAATCAAACGGGACGTTGAATGCACATAATTTGTAACTGACTGGATCTATGCTGTACTGTAAACTCTATATATGTTCAGTTTATCAATATCATCCTGTTATCCATTCATATGTTAGGCAGAACATAGTTTGAGCTATTTATCGATTACCCCTTCCGTTTGAACTATTTTTTTTACAAACTTTGCGTTGATTAACGGTATTCTATATCTTTCTGTTTTACATCTTCGAAATGGTTCCAATTTGTGAAAATGCTTACTTTCCCACCAATGGAAGAATACGATTCGTCGAATAACATCCATATTTTCGGTTTGTACTTTTGCCACAAGGTCAGCGTACCGGATTGGTATGCATCATCGAAGCCGAATTTTGCATACAATTCTTCCTCAGTCTTTCGTTCAGTGTCCAAATCAAGGTCACTGAGAATTTGTAACGTTTCTTGAGTCTCACGATGTGACGTGTAGGTCATCCAACAGCATGGCTCAACCTGAAACAGTACAATATTTCGCAATCGATTGGAATATGTTTGAGATTCGTCGTGTATTCATAATGCAAATTTTTTTAGAGCAATCGGTTAAAGCAATTTTTGGGTAATGTTTCATTTTTGATACAGAAGCTTCTTCAGTCCAAGTGTGAGAGTCAGGACAGGGAACATGAATAAGTAGTAGTCAACCTCCCACCGCTGATTTGATTCGTAAGTTGTTTTTTGAGGTTCCAGCTCATGGGTTGTTTGCATTTGTCAGCATCTTTGCAATTACGAAGCAAGATTCATTTCCAGCGAAGGACTATTGAACATGCGTTTAGGCGTTTCAATATTAACACGATCGGTATTAAAAATAAACGGAAACACGTTGCTAGGAGAGATATATCCCCAAACTGAAATATTGATTCGCGAGAGATATGAAGTGCAATGCAAGAACTTTTTTGTTATACACGCATGCCACGCAAACAGTCACTTTATTTATAAATAAGCCCAATGCATAATGTCGCCTGGGAATTTCTTGGGTCACATTAGAATAGCCGGACGATATAAAATCTGATCGTACCGATATATTTGTTAGAACAATGCTTGTGTCACCTAGGGATTGTTAATATATATATATATATATATATATATATATATATAATAACAAGGTGATTCGTATTTGCTCATGGTCTGTCAAACATAAAATCACATGAATTCGCTATCAGCTTTAAGATCGTTGTATTACATATCTCATAAAATATCGCGAATCTATTAACGTGAACGAAAATAAATTAAATTTGTTTATTAAATTATTGAAATGATTCCCATTAAAGTAATTGCTTCAGCTTGTCGCACAACACCGAATTCAGTTAAACACTGTTTCCTGTATGCACTTAATTCGATTCTGTTAACCTAATCAGGGGCCGTGGTGAACTTGGGGATAAATGTTTGCAATTCAATCGGTAGTTTCAAGAGAATTCATGCCACAATGGTGCTTCTGGAAGATTCACGTGAACATTTTATACAAACACTTTACCGAAATCTAAATAGTAAGCTTTATTTTCAAGTAAAACGACGACAGTAGCTTTTTAATTAGGTGAAATCATAAATCCTCTAATGTTTTTCTCTACCGAAGCTAAAGTTAAACACCCAATCTATTAACACCAGCGAGATTACATTTAAATAATTAAAACCAGATATCAAAATATAATCAGAACCAAATCGTTTATCATTCAGTTTAAACACCCGTGTTCCATTTGTATGCTCATAGTTAGTGGTATATAACTGAAGTTGAATATTATCCCACACGTATATCCTCAAATCCATTCATCTAAAACATAGACGCTTCCACAGCTTATCGCACTTTAATCAGCCATAGCAAACAAAAAAACACCGTCAATCATGAAAGTAAATGTCTGAACAAATTTGCTGTTGTTGAATCGTTTGTACGTGTGTTGCATTTATTCTGTTGCCTCGTAGAAAATCGATCACATCCAATGGTTTTCGGAGTAAAATGAGCGAAATTTTCAGAAAAAAATTATGATAACCCGTCGCAAGATACAAACACACATATATATATAGAAACAAATGTTCATGTTTTATATATTATTTTTTATAATGTTATATTAGAATAATATAAAAAAAGATGTACCACATGTATCAGAGTATTATCACAACATTATTTTTCAACTCAATTTAATTCAATTCAATTTTAATGGTCTAGAAAACATATAGCTTAAAAAAACACTGAATAATATGGGAACTACGAATACTATAACAAGCAAAAATGGGATTTGGTTCTTTACTGAGCAGTTTAAGAATCAGGTAAAAATCCGAAAAGCAGACATTGTGTTCGATTGGTTGGATGGTAAATGTAAATTCATAGTGATAAGATGTATAGTTTTCTTCTATGCCCGGGCTTAGTGTCAAAAGGGAATCAAGACTTCTCTTAAATATCTGTTGATTTGGCGAGTTTACAACATAATCTGGCAGATTGTTCCATGTAAAACAAACTCGCACCGCAAAATGTATAGTCTACAGTTGAGTCCTGAGTGAAGAACAGTTAGAATAAATGTGTGAGCTCTTGTCTTATGGGACCTTGGGATGCTTGGATGTTTTCTAGTTTGTTTTCTCTTGCTCATAAAATTAATTGTTCTCTTAGCAAAGTTTTAGTTGGAAACCGCGGTTGAATTGTATTCGTACAAAAACGCGGAAGGAGAACGGAAAATTCATTGTTTTGATAACATTATCATTGTCACGTGTTTCAGAAATTCAGGAGCTTCGATTATTTATATGTGTCAATGTTACGTCACCATGTGGTGTGATTGTTGATGCATTCGAAATTTTCGTTACACTAAACGACAGAGAATTTTGGTCTATTTTCTGATACATTAATCAATTTTACTAATCGTCAAAAACTCTGCTGTGATTTCATATGAATGGGCGCTATACTCATTTATTATTTCAAACTATTGGCTCTCTACACCTAACGTTTTTTATAAAAAAATACTTTATTTGGAATGCGTGGAGTAATCTTAATGTTAACAAACCGCTTCGGTAACCGAGAATGCAAATAAATTTAGTGTCGGATGCAAATCACGGTTTCAAAAAATACTTATTTCAAGCTAATGAGTGATTTGATCATGGAATGAAAGTTTATTTTCAAATAATATCTTTCAATTAGATGGAGATGAAATCTGGAACACCGATACGTTTAATTAAGGATTTTAGTTACTCAGAAAATGATTGCTCAGAATGGAAGCACGCTGTTTTTTGTGCTATCATATTGTTTATCCTCTGGGATGGGTGGGTGTGAAATAATTTAATAATAATAATAATTTAATAATAATTTAATAATAATAATAATTTATTAATATTAATAATAATAATAATAATAAGTGTGGAGATGACAGGAAGAAGTTCTATCAGTCGAAACAGTAAACAATCCAGCCGCTGTTCTGCTTCTCAAGAAATGTGCTCAACCTACATAACCAAAAAAACCCGAGTGTAATACTGGAACCAACAGGAGTTGGGAGAATAATCGCGAAAGTCTAGCACCATGTCCAATTGGCGAAGTGATATAATCTATAGCGCTACGCCATAAAGTGTCGGAGATATACACTGGCTACGAGGCATGATGAGGAAACTTCTATATTGCTAACTAATTATAAAGTTGTGATGTAATCAATCGACTAGCCATGCTTGTCTGGTGTCTTCACCATCTTTATTCACCAACCGTGCGCAGAATACGCTATTCTCCGGATAGATGATAGCACTTTGTGCATTGTGGCCTCGAGAACTAGCTTGTGTCGCACGGTAGAGTCGATTTCCGGAGTTTTCGTGTTTGATTTGCGGACTTATCCGACTTCAAATGTAACCTTCACAAGAACTAACATGCGTATCCAGTAGACAACGCGGATGAGGCCAGCCATTTGTTTACAAGCATTATATATATTTATATGCATGTGTTGTTGGCCTTCTTCGGTCGCTGTCGACCATGGATGTACATCACAATCGCATGAATGTTCAAGTTTTGCACCTTTTGGAATGACTAAACATTCCGATTCGGGAGAAACAATCTCTCCCGCAGCGCTGGCAATGATAGTCATAACTTGGTTGTATTGCGTCAGTTGCACGCCAGCGGCGTGATCTGCGTTCAGCAGCCAAGAACTGTGTCTGCTCCTCCGCAGCTTGCAGACGACGCTTTACACAGTGCCTCCAATGTGAGCGGTCAAGAGCAAGTTCTTCCCAATTCGCAAGGTCAATGCCATATCATATCTCTTTTGCAAATGTCTTTGTACCGCAATTGCTGTCTGCCCAATGGTCGACTTCCTAGTTACAACTCACCATAGAGTAGATCTTTGGGAATACGACCATTTTCCATTCTGTAGACATGACCAAGCCAGCGCAGTCGGCGCTGTCGCAATAGAGTGAACATGCTCTGTAGACCAGCTTTCAAAAGCACTTCAGCAATAGTCACTCTGTCCATCCATGATATGTTCAAGATACGACGGATGCTTCGTAGATGGAAAGCATTCAGCTTCCGTTCGTGTCTTGCGTGGGTGGTCCATGTTTCACTGCCGTACAGTAAAGCATTTAGTACGCACGCGCTGTACACCATCATCTTCGTCTTTACAGTCAGCTTGCGGTTACCCCAAACACGAGAGTTCAATCGGGAATAATTGACAGCTGCTCTAGCTATCCGCTTATAAATCTATGTGACTAGCGAGAGGTTATCCGCAATAGTTGAACCAAGGTATGTGAACTGATGTACTGATTCAAGCTGACAGTTTCCAACAGTTATGATGGGAGGCAATACAATCCCTTGACCAAGGACTTTGGTCTTGCTCATACTGATTGTTAGCCCAAAGTCTTTGCATGCCGACGAAAAAACAGTCCATTAGAAACTGAAGGTGCTCTTGGGAGTGAGCAAAAAAGCTGCATCGTCGGCTAACAGCAGGTCACGGATTAGCACATTTCGTGCCTTGGTTTGTGCTCTCATGTAGACTAATAGTAGCAAACACCTACTTACACATACAGACACTTGACACACGTGTGTCTACGAGTTGGGAAGAACTTGCTATATATATACATATCTATACTAACTATATACTATATAGATATATACAGTATATATATATATAATATATATATATATATATATATATATATATATATGTGTGTGTGTGTGTGTAAGAATGTCACCCTTGGATGGACATCACAAGTGCATGGTTGTTTCGTGCTCCACTACTTTTCAAACAACCGCACAGTGCGATTCATTAGTAACAATCTCTCCGGCTTCGATAGTCACTACTCGTACTTTTCGCGCCCGTCGCACACTTATGGCGGGATATACGATTAGACTCTGAGAGCAAAATCTTTTGTTCCCCAAGTTGTAACTGAATCTTTACACAGTACCTCGAAAGGACGAAATGAATAGCAAGTTCTTCCCAACTCGTCGACACAAGTGTGCCAAGTGTCTGTATGTGTAAGTAGGTGTTTGTTACTATTATTCTATATGGATAATTTGTTTGATCTCTGAAACTATCCTACACATAGTTCCAAGCAAAATATTCGCTTGCTGGCAACATTCATTTTTTGTCGAAAGGTTCATTTGAGTGCATTTCAATTTGTTGACAAAGAACCAGACAAAAGTTGTTCCGGATTACTTCAATTGATCGCTTCCGGCAAAACTAATCAATCAAATTTTGTTTGATTGGCAAAATTCAACTTGAGGTGATCAAATGATGATTACAGATTTACGCATCAATCACCTGGTCATTCTCAAACGAAAATGTCATAATTGGGACGATTCATTTTACATGTTGCAAATATTTGAATAGATAGACATTGAAAGTGATCGCAACTTCAAGTGTTCCCAAACTCCCAAACCAAGTTTTGTTTAAATATTCATTTGCATGCATTTCCATCACACACCACACGACCGGTTTCGTGCTGTTTGCAGTCATCAGATAGGGACAGTAGGATCATTAACCGCTGCCTGTGTTGTTTAATTTCGTGCTTTTTGCAATCAGTTGAAAACCTTCCGATTTCCTTGTATTAGTGAAGGAATATGTCTAACGTAGACACAAATAGACCCTGGTAGTGGAGAATACTGGCATATTTGGAAAAATGAGACGGGATGAATTTCAACAGTTTTTATAGTTTGAAAAAATGAAATAATGAAGAAAAAATATTGGTTAGGATAAATATAGTGTAAATTTGCTTTATTAGGTTTTATAAACGTGTTGTGGTGTTGAATTACTAAACATAAATATATCCAAAGTAATGTGTTGCTCACATTCCCCGCAATTACTCACCACTATCGGTTTCTGGCTGTAAGATTAGTTTCAGTGAGCCTTGAAACAGCGGATAAATGGTAAACAGGTGTAGAGAGACGCCTCCCGTAAATATGACCTTGCCCTAATTTGAAAAGCCATGGAGCAAGAAATAATTATGCACTTCTGATGCGCAACTATGTTAGACATCCAGCAAAGCAGGCCAACATCAATGCTATACACGAGTGTCCTATTTCAGATCTGACTTATTATAACCTCGAGAATAATATCTGTATAAATATGGAGTTCACAATGTGGTCAAGGTAAATACTAAAGTATTCTATTCGCATTTTCCACACTTGACTATTGCAAATAAGTAGAATCCGCTAGCCCCGAAAGCGATAATAAAACTTGTTTATGTGATTAGTTTGTTCAAGCCAAAAAAACAAAATATATATTCACTTTCAACGCAATAGAATAATTTGGTTGCAGAAATCCGAAAATCCAACATTGTCTATTTTTAAAAACAAAAAATATCATGTTTTATTATTTGACCCTAAACACACTACAGGGCAGTCTGACATAAACATATTTATATTGGTAAATTCCTCATCGATGTCTGGCCCCTGACCTATTTTCGGTGAAGTGCTTTAGCAGCAGTCTTGCAGCATTAAACACGCACACATTAAAATCGATATGCCTGATTAACTCCACGCATCCAAGAGTAAAACAGGTATAAACAATCGCCTGCGAAATAAAAACCGGTAGACAATCACTCTCTAGAGTTGCCGAAATAAATTCATCGACTGAAACGTCGTTTTAAAAAAACTAACCATCCGCATTAGACTCATTCACCACTGGCTTTGAAACACAATCACAGAACAGCTTCGTTAATTGCTCTATTAAAAGATTTTGTGAAATTATCTGTTTCAGCGTCAGTCTGTTTCGTCAACTGATAAAATAATGACATATTGAATATCTGTCTGTTGTTTCTATGCGCGATATTGTACGAGTGAGAAAGCACACGGCAGAATTCCAAGCGCTTCTTGTATGACGATTGTCGAACGAAATTCAAGAATATGGCGAGGTGCGTATCAGAATGGTTGCTACGTCAAAATGATGCGAGATCTAACTGTACGATGCTAAAAAGCCGCTTGAGCAGCAAACCATCTGAAGTCCCCCCCCACCATAGTGATGCGTTGCTCACATCCCCCGCACTAACATTGCAATACCAGTTTCTGGCTGTTTGCCGTCATCAGGTGGAGACAGAAAGATCAGGGTCAGTGAGCCTTGAAACAGTGGATAAGTGGTAAACAAGGTTATACTTAAATGCCACTGTTACATATGGTCTGTTCTACAAACCCTATACAAAAGTGGCATTCGTGTATAACATTGTCCACCCCACCATGGTATTATAATTTGTTCGGCATTCGTCACAAAGAAGGGGGTTGCAATTCTGCAGATTGCAATTCAGAGGCCTTGGAGATTACCAGTATCTATTGATGGTTCTCACTGACTTAAACACTCAATGTACCACAGTAAGGTCATTAGAATATGGTTGTATGCAACCATTTTCAAATACATGAGATGTGATAATATTTTATCGAATACGACAAAAATATTTCCTAAAATACTTGACAATGTTGTCTAATGAGACGTGTTTTGAAAAAAGGAAATAACGTACTCGATTTACACGTATTTTCAGCAAACATTCGCAAATGATATGCAATCGAAACCTGCACAAAATGAATCTCACAATTCTCGAGTTCAAACCATTGAGATTTTGATGATTTCACGCAAAACAACATATAAATATATTGGAAATTAGTGATTGTGCATCTATGAGATTGAGCCAAACTGTATTTCGACAGTGTAAATATTTTCAGGGAATAGTGAGCTAAAAGATCGATTACCACCGTGAGAACCGTATTTGGAAAAGGACAGTGCACTCCTCCAAACGATTTCAACAATACGTTATGCGATCGCGCAGCACACCGAATTTCCATCAACAGTTGCCCATTGATTACATCGCCGGGGACTACTTTCAATTTTTTTTTAAATAGATTAATGCCACACACTTCATAGCGTGAAAGGTGTGACCAATGATACCCACTTCGTACTATTTTTGAAACTTACGGGACTTCCGAAATAGCCTAGGCCTGTACAAATGGTCCCAATTCACCAGCCGAGCCGTCAAAAGTGCTCCTAGCGATGATGGAATTTATCATTGTTACGACTGCGTTCACCCGGCCTGCAGTAATTGCCTTTGAAGAGATATCAACTCGGGCATTGTGTGACACACCAGAAGGGAGCTGTCAGCCTGGATGGGCTTCTTTGGCCGATCGCTGCACACCACTGGAATAATACAGAATGTTTGGTAGAAGATTGCTCAGCGTTTAAACCTTGTGTTCCTACCGCTTGCACAAATCAGCACGTTAAATATCATATACATTTGATAGCCCACTTGAACGGTAACAGCAAGAGAATGAATTAATCTATTCCAAACCACCTCATGAATGAACTTGTTACTCAGGTGCTATCTTACAGAGATCGACAAATGAAGAAACCGATCAGTTGAAAATGCACAAACAGTTCGAAGGTATATGGATTATGCTAGATCGGGAACATCTGAAAACAGTTGTTCCTCAAGTAAAGGCGACAGAAATTTCATGAGATATCATAACAAATGACCCAGAGCCGCCAGTCTCCACAGATGGATTTACCCCAAAAGCCTTGCGTAAAGATAAGCATGAAGCCTGTCGACAACTGATTTGATAGTGTGAAACAGACGATCGATAGTCTGAACTCGCTTCAAGCACGTGGATAATTGGGAGTTTCAGAATACAATTGACTCTGGTTTTGTCTTCGTATGTAATTACTGAATCAATGGGCTACGGGCTCGGAAATTACTGTCACTATTGAAATTAATACGTATCAGGGAGGATATTTTCAAAATACGTGATCTTATAGGCTGCCATCCAAACTCGTTATTTCGTTCCACTTTTGCATGAAAGACTCAATCAATTTGAAAGGTGAACTAATAATTGGTGAACTAATTATTGGCTAAAAGACGAATGAACTAATCAGTCTATTGCGTTAACGGATGAAATGTTTGGTAAGGTAGTCATCAAATCAATATTGAAATTCCTTATTCCCGCAATATTTTCGTAGGAGCATTTGATCTTGCTTGGAACTCTCGCTATTACAATTTATGCCGTCACCCCGTATTACCTTATTTGTACAGAAGTTGGAGACAGCTGCTGAACGCAGATCTGGCCGCTGGGGAGTGCCAACTGACGCCTTACAACCCAGTCTGACTTGTCGTTGCAAGCGCCTGGGGAGAGATTGTTCTCCGAATGCGGACTGTTTAGCATTCGAAAAGATGTGGAACATGAAAATTCATGCGATTGTGATGTACATCCATGGTCGACATCGACCGATGGAGGTCAACAACAACCGGGTTGTAATCCTACCCATTGAACAAAGTTTGTCTGGATTCGAATGGATCACTCTCGACAACAGGTACATCGGAGATAACCGAATTCCGACGTACCGAATAATTCATTCGGCGTCTGACCCTACCCGAAACTTATTAGAAATTCTTTCCAATCTACCCACACGCAAGCATCATCATAGGAGTCAGATACAACATTTATACTTAAACTGTCGTCGGAGCTATTATTCAGTCTATGTCTATCGTCACAGGAATAGTTTACCGTCGGACAATGTGTGAACCCGAAATGAAATAATTCTCAATGTTCAATTAAATCGTGTTGGCTCAAGTTTACTGGAAACCATATGTGCTTCATAAAACACTTATTGAGAAATCTATTTTCGACCGACATATAGCTACTTCAAGTCATAATTGTAATTAATTTTCACTCCTAATTCAAACCACATGGCACGAAACATGAAAGAACAATTTATTTAATTATTATACGTACATCTGGCGAAAAGAAATAGTTTTTATTCACCTTATACCTACTAGTTAATTAAAGTTTTGCTTCATTGAAAATAGCTTAACCTTAGCCCCGTTAGTCATCTACTTTTACGTATGTGTGCCACTGTGTCAACTGACCTTGACTGTGTTCACTTGTATCAGATAGATGTGGATACACACTGTGCGGCAAATCGATCACTGATCCTGGTCATTCCCACGAGACGTGACACACTGTAGGCGTACTATAGGCTGGTGTAGCTGGGTAAGTCAAATAAGTGGGGTAGGTTGTGACTACTACTTAATCAGTTCCCTGTCCTGACCTATCACCTTGTTCTGACGAAGCTTCTGTGTCAGGAGTGAAACGTTACCCAAAAACTACTCCAACCGATTGCATTCAAATTTCTTTGCAATATACGTACGTCTTTTGTTTTTGTTTAGTAATTAGGATTATATCACAATAAATGTGGAATCTGGGGAGATTCCATGTTAAATAAATCAGTGTTAGAACATGTTGGAACCCATCAGAGAGAGGTACACATTCAATCATATGCCAATTGAAATGGTCACAAATGTTCATCAATCATCTATTATCCATCACCCACAAAATTAAATTTTATTTGGTTCGATTGCACTCAAATTTTCAACTTTCTATTTCAATAACTATATATTTTGGGGTTTAACACCTATTTGTTATTTTACCACAAATTTTGAACCTAAATTTTAACTTTATCCTGAAAATTACAGACTGTTACATTTTTAGTTGCTCTGATTTCATTAGTCCGATGTTGAATTTACAGAGCAAAAATGAACACAAGAGACATGGCGATTTCTCCCGATTGGTTTATCAGGTTGGTCGATAAATTGATTAAACAAGCTGATTCACGTGATTCACGACCAGTTAGTTAATCAAATATCGCGTTAGTACAACTCGGGTGGAAATCGGACAATCCTGGGTAAATAATCAGACTCAAGTTACATAATACAGCGATATGGAACGATTTTGTTAAGTAACAGTCAAGTTTATTGTTAGAATGAGTGGTAGAGTGATAAAATTTGTTCGATAACAAAAAATCACGTAATAGGAAAAAGCGAGAGAAAGTTAATTTTTTTCGAAAAAAATTATAAAGTAGATTAGATGTAAACAAAATAGACTTATATGAATGTTGATTTGCATGTAGAATGGTCAAATGAATAAAAGTGACAGCTTTTATAAACTGATGAATTATAGAAACTACTTTGAGCTGTTCTGATGGTTGTATAACTTTTTCGTATGGCAAATTTTAGAATCAAATAACGATTTAAAACCTTAAGGAAATCTGTCGAAAATTGGTACTTTTTGTACGTATGACGACTAGATACATTGGTCTAATGAAGCTTATAACAGCTCCCTACAAATGAGTCCAGAATTTATAGCACTTTTTCTATAGAAAAAGCATAATTTTACCCTGTACATTTCAGTCTGCTTAGCGGATGCCAACCATGAAACATACCTCACTCTTGATGAGATCAATAGTGCAGTTAAACGTTTTGTCTGAAACAAATGCCAACAGTCACGAATAGATCCAATAAAAACTGAGCCGAAACTGTAGGAAGTTGATCCATGGAATAAATATTTATTACTTTCCGGAGGAAGCTACTCCAATAGATATTGCATCAATGTGGCTTCTACAAAATGAATGCGTATTGGGATATTAGCTTATTCTGGAGCAGCTTTATAAGAACTTTCGATAAAAGCTTTGGCTAATAAAACGTGTTTATATAGATTTGAGTATGGCTTGCGTCTACTTCAGGCGATAACTCTGAAATCCAAGCTGACAGTTTCCAACAGTGATGATTGGAGGCGATACAGTCCCTTGACCAAGGACTATGGGCTTGCTCATGATGATTGTTAGCCCGAAGTCTTTGCATGCTGACGAAATACAGTCAATTCGCGATGGATGTGTTATTCTGAGTGAGCATTAATGGCTACATAGTCGGCGAACTGCTAATTTCGGATTAGCACACCCCTTCCTTGGTTTGTGCTCTCAACCGGTTCAGGTTGAAAAGCTTGCCACCACTTTGCGTGCGTACGTAAATGCCTTCTGTTCTCGTCCTAAAAGCGTGCTTCAGAATCAAAGCAATGGAAATGCCGAACATCGTTGCAGCAAGAACAAACCATAGTTTGATATCTCGAAAAGTTTCAAAGGATTCTGAACTGCAAGCTTTAAAATGGAATGAACCATTAGTGCCTGTGTGGAACGAAAAAACGATTTTGAGCAGCCTTTGGGGCAGCCTATCACAACAAGCAATTTAAAGACCCTCTCTTTTGACGTAGTCGAATAACTTCGTTAAATCAATAAAAGCAGTGTATAAAGGCACAAGCTGTTTCCGACACATTTGTGACAAGTTGTCTCCGGAAGAAGATTATGCCATATGTTGATCATCCCATGCGGTCCACATTGAGATTGAGAGTAAACTCCATCAGATAAAAATTGTAGCTGTAAAACTTTAGCAAACAATTTGACTACGACATTCAGAATGGAGATTCATATGTAATTGTTGCATTCGCCTCTATCACCCTTATTCTGAAATAGCGTGATGATATTCCTGTCTCTCATCTCTTGTGGGACCCACTCCTCCTGCCAGCACTGAAGAAGCAAATGATGAAGAGGTTGTAATAATGCTGTTCAACAGCACTCGATGTGCTCAGTTGGAATTCCGTTGTCACCAGTGGCCTTACTATACGCTAAGCGGTCGATTGCCCGATTGAGCTCATCAAGTGTTCAATGGTTGGCAACCACTCCAACTTTTCAAATGAATGTGGTAAAACCGTACTGCTCTTAGAGTAAAGTGAAGAGATATGTTTTACCCATCTTTAGATCTGCTAAATATTGACGACAGTCGAGTTACGAGTTACAGACTAAATGGGAACAGTTTAAAATTTGTTTGACATACGGTTCACTTGATCCCATCGTACAAATCGGAAAACTTTCAAGTATCAGGCGCATTAGGATACTCAGGCTAATTTCAGTCCAATAGTCATTTGCACATCGTCTTGCAGTCTGTTGGACCTTATATCTAGCTGCACTTAGAAGTCGTAAGTTTTCATCTGTTGGCATACCTTCGAACTTCAAGGATGCTGACCGTTTCTCATCCAGCACAGCAGTCATCTCAGAAGATTTTGCTTCGAACCAGTCGTTCATTCGAGATTTCTTCGAACCGTAAGTGGAAAGCGCGACTCTGCATATGTATCGTTTTGCCAATTTCCGGGTTTCCGCAGCCGATTTAAGTGGGGTTGTCTTGTTGAACTCGGCTGTGAAGGCTTTTTCAAATCGCGCAGCTAGATTAGGTTTACACATGTGAGTGACTTCTACCTCTGCTTAGCAAATAATTTGGCCATGCGAAATCTAGCCTGTGGAAAATTCAGGTTTGTTCAAACCAGTGGGTGGTCAGTGTTGAAGTCTGCGATTAGTTATGATCGGGCGAGGAGCACGCTTCATATATAGGTGCGCCTAACGAGTAAAAGTTCAAGCTCATGCAAATGCTTAGACCTAGTATGTTTCCAAGATACCCTATGCTGTGATTTTGTTTGGAAAAAGTGTCACTGAATCGAAGATAAAATTGTGTGCACCGTTCTAAAAGGTTTTGTTCATAGTCATTGATTCTGCCTAATCCAAACTTTCCGAGAAAGGTTTTACCAAGATTCGTATTGTGCAAACTCTGGCATTGAAATCATCATAAACACTACACAATTAATGGCACCATTTTGAGGACTGTTGTGAGACAATGAATAAAAGTATGTTTTTAAGCGAGCGTGACAATGTGTATGACTTACTTTACTTTTACTTTTGTGTGGCTAGCTCCACGGGTGGATTAGCCAGCTTCATTGATGTCTCGGATCGCACCAGCCCACGCACGTCGATCGGAGGCGAGATCGTTGCAGATCGTGATCCAGTCTCGTTCCCACCTGCGAACTCCGTAGACGGTACGCAGACCCATTGAGACATCATCATGAAGTTTCTTGGGGGTAGTGTACAAGTGATGTCCCCAGCACCACTCGGTGTTTGTTCGAGTACACCTCTGTAGCCTTTGCACAGCCAAGTGCAACCTACAAGGCATCAGAGAGTTGGCAGATAAACGCGCTGTTCACCAGTTATCTACCTACGGGACTTCTCTCCGGATTTTTCCTCGGGGTTTTCTCCCGAAGCCTTTCCCGCAATCGGGTGACCCACAAGGCAGTGGGGGGTTGGGGTCAAGGTTTTCCTTCCCCTAGATGGATTGCCAGTAGCTGACGAGCTCCATCTGCCCGGAGCAAACTGGTTTTAAGGCGCCAGTCACCCGCCTTTGCCCCTTCTCCTGTCAGTAAGAGCAGTTCCGCCTGGCTTGTGAAAGCCACTCGTGCAGGCCAGGAGTTGGACTTGGTTGTCAGAGGCGCCAAACAATGTGTATGAACGTTGACCAAAGTAATGGCACCAGTAACGCATTTCAGATTTAGAGTCCAAATCCTTTGGTTCCCGCTGCTGCTCAGTTCTGCTGCTTTAAGTGGGCTGTTTCGCACGTAAATACAACTTTATGTAGTCGAAGCACTTTCCTTTAATAATGTGTAATCTATTTTTGTTAGCATACCAGTGTTGTTAACCACATGTCTCGCAGATCATCCACGTCGGCATTCAGCTTTTTTACTTCATTGTTAATCACAATTGATATTCGAGACGTCGTCAGGAAATCCTGGTAGCATGGACCAGAATTTTCATGTTCCCAGTTTCAGAGCTCAATTTTGTTGTTTAGTAATTCGTTTCTCTGGTGCGAAATAATATATTTTGCTTTTCTGTTGATTGCTAATCCCCATGCACCCAATGAAGACAGCAGACCGTGGCGAGACGGCGTCTTACTGACTCTAGGCTGCACAACACGAGGCGGGCGGTAACCATCCAAAGAGACCTGACAATTTCGAACCACCGTCGGAAGCAGCCTCATGCGCTGAGCTCTACGCTAGCCATGGCTCTTAATTGGTATTTGCTTCTACCCGTGTTACTATCCTTAGAATCGGAATGGAGAGTCATATCCATTGGTGGGCTGAGATGTAGTTAAGGGCATTTCAATATGGAAAACTAGCTATTGCCCACGCAGCAATTGCGCCATTTCCACGACATCACTTGAACCAAAGGAACAGCTAGGGTGATACATTTGAACAGTATTGTTGTCGCAGCAGTTAGCAGGACGAATTTAAATAGAACTTCGTTCATTCTAACGCGAATCCTGGCTCCGGATTGTTCTCTCGGGGTTGACTCCCGATGCCTTTTCCATGATTGGATGCAACAAAATGGAAGTGTGGTTTTATATAAGTGTTTTCCATTTTCCCCTAGTTAGAACACTTTCGCGGAATAACGAGCTCCCCCTTCCCTGAGATAACTGGTTTTGAGGCGGCAGTCAGCCGCATTCGCCACATCTCGTGTCAGTAGAAGCAGTTCCGCTGGGTCACACAGGACCACGCGTTCAGGGCAGGAGCTGGGCTTGGTTGTCAGAGGCTATATGAGACGCGTGCCATTGAAGCATTTTAGGAATTGGGAGCTTATCCCTAAAATCGCCCCGGCCGTGACAACCTTGGTACCAACGTAATTAGTTGTGGCACTAGAAAATGTTTAAGAACGCTACGTTTGTCATTAGCTATTCATTGAGTCGCCAGAACACAAATAACCCTGGCATAATTTCACAAATTGCGGAATCACGTCAAAAATCTCATAGAAAATACCAGCAGATTCAACTAGTACGAAGAACGCAACGAAATCCCAAACCAATCTATCGAACCGTTGAAAACACAATAAGGTTAAGACCCGGTGTTCTACTGATCATGACAGATAACGGACTAAGTCATTCTGTCGTGGAAACCGCTAACGCTATAGCCAGTTTTTATTCATGAGATGTCAACCCCAACAATGTTTTGCTACCATCGGAATTGTCAGCACCTATAGGCGATACATACATCAATTTAGAAATATTATGAAATACTATATACATCAAACCATCCTCCTATTAGAAGCAGTTCCACCTGGTCACACAGGACCAGACTTGCATGCCACGAGTTGAACTTGTTTGTCAGAGGATATATGAGACGCGCGTCGTTGAAGCAATTTGAAATTGTGAACTTATCCCCGGCCGTGAAATCTTTTTCCAGGGGGTGAACTGTGTATATTCACTGCGTAGATGCTGATGACGTGGTATTGATTCCGAATCGGTTAATAGGATAAGGCGGGCGCAAGAATGTTTGTTTACGACTTTTCTACATTAATCACGTCGACAAAAAATTTCTTCCAATTATTCTTGGTTAAAATACCATAACTCGTTCATTTATCTTTGTAGAAACCAATCAACTTCAATTAGCATATCACTTGGTTACGTGCTTCTGATAATAGTTTGTTTGAATGTGGAATGCAAAAGCTTTCGGCAAATCAACTCTGATTTTGTCCTCTTTCAACATCTGTATATGGGTCAGTTAAAGGCTGAACATAAAAGCAAAAAATAATGTTATACAATGTTGGTATTAGATGGACTATTGTATTTAAGCGAAACCTGGATTTCCCAAGTATCGTGTTGAAGAAAGAAAATTATGTTCAATATCTGAGCATTTGTGGCACCTCAAATGTATCATAGATGGTTCGAATAACAAATACATAAGTAATCTTTTCACTAATCTACAGATAACGAATTCAATTAGGACTACGGCGCAAACAAATATTCGTTTTGACCTGTTCAAGTAAATGAGGCCATGTTGTTCAAATAATAAACTGTATGAAGTGTGAAAATAACAAAGTCCGATTTGGGATACATAAAACCGATTAGTCATATTAGAACAAACTTGATACAAAGGCGCAAATTACTCCCAAATGTACTAATATATATTGACGGCAAAATGTTCTGGTGTATCGTAAATCGTACAATCATATTCTGATTTTCGAAATTCTAATATTTGGCAACAAAACATTTGATTTGGTTTTTAGTGTTACACATGAAGCTCAACGATGCATGCGTATGCAAATGGTGGAATGGATTTGATCAACATTGAATTTCAAACAGAATTCATTGTGACCTTTGATACTCATCTTGCTTCTATGAATACCAACGTTTGCTAAGTCAAACAGAGATAGAGTACTAATCGTTTCTCGACACATACATTCAATCTTAAATTTTTGACCAATTCTTCGTGACACTTAGCGATTTACTGTCTCAAACACTGAGAACAGCTTCTCCTGTTTTATACGTATCCCGAGTCAATCATATGGGTTATATTAAGTGAATATTTCGATTCTAGATAGATGGCACTGACAATCGAGTGAAAGTTGTGGAGGCGTTCCCAGTCGTTTAGGCGATTTCTCACAACGTCTGACGAAAATTTGGTTGGCATATCTTGTGGACAACTGAGACGATCGCGATTAAAATGTTTATAAATTAGGTATGTATGACGAAACGATTAGTTCCTAATCACTCCTTGGCACGCCCAATATCTATATTCACAGAACTAGTTTAATCAATTAAACGTGACATTACGTTTTTGTTTTATGTTTAGATACATTTTTCAATTTTCTTATGAATGTATTGTATAACCTGCGGAAAAAATCCGAAAAGGAAATCTCTTTTTCTAACCAACTGTATTTTGATTGTGTACCGAAAATTTCGGTCTTGTAGAAATTGTAGCACCCAATGTTTTATGAACCATAAAACCAAAACATATCGTACTAAAGTAGATCTTGTTTCTTACCATAACTTTTGATTGCTCGTAGCATCTAGGTGGTCTATTGAAATGTTTAACCGAAACGTTTTAAAGAAAAATTCGTTTATTTTAAGTGTGGAAAGATGTTTGTTTACACACCTCCCAATACCTATCAGCGCTACCAAACATTTTCTTTAAAATTTGCGATTTGAACTGACGTTTACATCATGAATTATTATGACAAACTATGTTTATAAATACACAAATTTAAGTAAAGAGAAAACATTAAATCCCATTCGAAGGGAGCATAATATTAAATCGCAGAATTAGCATTACATTTATGGTAGCTAAATCAGTTGAGTACGTTAAATTATGATTCATCTTTTATGGAGGTTTATCGCATGATGAAAACAAATAATTACACATGCTGAGAATAAAAAATTCTGGATGTTTAGAGTCTAAACTTCTTCCAAGCAGCATCGCTACTATAAGAGTATCTGGGTTCGAAATCACATCCACTATAGATATTGAATGAATTTAAATTCGCGAAAAGGTTTTAGTCAACATTATGACATTTATAGATATATATCTAGATATATATTTTATTTTGTGGTTATTTTCCCTTGAGTATGTTCCGTTTAAATATCAAACGTTAACTTGTAAATGCAATTACGAATATTTTTGAAAGTGGCATTTATCAATATTATCCTACAGTGGCTTACACGGATGTGCAATCGTACAGTACTTCTGTACTGTGCGGCTAACATCGTGCTAAATTGATTGGCCATCGGTGGTGAGCTGCATGCTGAAACACGTTGGAGTCTCGTTACCATTTCTATTTCCATTTCTATTTCCCTTTTCATATCTGTCTAGTCCTGGGCAACCTAACAGTATCTTAGCCCACGTGCAGTCTCTGACTGTACGACACTTTGCCTCGATCAGGCTTGTGCGTTTATTCACAGTGTCATACCACCTCAACATAATCACCATTTTTCCATTCTTCTTATTCAAGGCATGTGGGTCCTGATCCTACTATCCGTACTTGATGAATGTAACAAACACGAAACCGGCCTTGGGGTGTTCGTAACGGAAATAATTATAAATGAGCATTTTAGTTGTTAACTAGATTTAATATTCATGCTTTTTTATTCTGTTTTACGCTACCATACATCTAAAACTGAAAAACATATTAAAATTATTTCTTCATTTATCGAATTCTCCTAGACAGACAGATGTAATTTAAGTTTATTTTAAAATGTTTAATTAATATTTCTTAGTGATTTCCAATCCATTAAATTTCTCCATCAGATGTAACTTGGGACACTAATCAATGAAATGTGATTCATTGGGTTACATTTTGACATTCTCATCAACACTTACCTGATTTGCGTCCAATCCCCAAAACTCCAACTCTTCCTCGAAAAGTGGGCCACAAACATCCGTTGGATAATGTAATTTTCCCGTACGATAATAATTTAATATTTGTCCAAACACCCCTGGGTGACGGTCAAAGAAGTACTCGTTGAGTATAGGGTCATAGTTGGCCACCGCCTCGGTTAATTTAGACAAACGAGTTGCGGGGATTTTCTTCAGCGTGGCTTTGTAGGTCTCGTGGCGGATTCCCCCAACGTTGAGAATTACCCGGTTATCGGAATCCATTGTTCAGAAACACAGAATGCTCAGTAACATGTTCTGAAGAAGGAGAAGATGAGCGACTTGATAACGGGGCTATTTGAAGAGCATTTCATTAATACACCAGATTATTGTGATCATTCATATTGCACAATGAATTATGATATGAATTTTAGTTGTGCCCCAAGGTCATATAATTTTATCGTACACCTACATGCCATACCTCGCCAGAACCGAGGTTAACCCAGCAAATTAATTTCAATTTGGATTGTAAATCCCTGAAATTTGAGTAGCATCCGCGGTAATATGAATTAATTGTCAATCCTCATCATTGACCCGATCGAAACAAATATACAGCCTAGTAGAGAACCCCAAATATCAACAGAACATTATTACATTGTTGACGTCATGCCTTTGTCCGAGAGAATGTTTATTGAACAACTAGCTAAATTTAGTCAATATTTTATTATTTTTGCCAATATAGTAAACCCCATTATGAGGAATATTTAAAATAATATTTGACGATTATATGCGAGCTAAACCTGAAATTTCTTCCAACATCAAAACAAAACATTGATCAGAGTTACATCAGACAGCAGGACAAATTCATATTATATTTGTACCAATAAATCGACACTGTGATTATTGTAAAGTTAAATGCTCTTTCAACTGGTAATCTTAAATTCTGAAATCTTGAATCATTTGTATTCTATTATTATTATTATTTGATGGTGAATGTTTTTTGGGTTTTGAACATTAATCCGAAGCGGAATTTTCGCATAATTACGAAATGAACATTTTGATTTTTCTGATTTATTATTAAAACAATATATCTATAATTACTGCGACTAGGTTTCATAAATAACTCTTTGCACAGAATAAAAATACAGAATACACATATTGAGATCGGACATTTGTTGTGCATATTCTGTATGACGGAGAGGTTTTTCTGTATTTATCCTTATTAACGTTCAACGTTTAATTCGAAAACGAAAATCACGACCGCCGAACTGTTATCCAAAATGAGTTCTTCCGAAAAATACCTAATTATATTCTGTATGACGGAGAGGTTTTTCTGTATTTATCCTTATTAACGTTCAACGGTTAATTCGAAAACGATAATCACGACCGCCGAACTGTTATCAAAAATGAGTTCTTCCGAAAAATACCTAATCATAACTATTTAGTCTGATTTAAAAATCAAACCAATTTCGAATTTCCATTGAGAAAACTGAAAGTATTTCATCTCCTCAGATGAGCTTTTGGTTCCTTGAAGACAATATCTTTTGCACGTTGATTTTGACCTACATGCGACCCTCTATTTAATATGCCCTATAAGCATGGAATCTGTAGCTGTAAAAAATATACTCAGCTGATGAAAACTCCACAACCCAGAGCGACAAAGCCCGTCTTTTGAAAACCTATTCATCGATATGAAACGCCCATCAGCTTTCCAAACCTGAATTTGCACCAATACAGACGTCGACTTGGAGCAGTATCATAAATTTGAACAATAAAATTTCAAACAAAACATGCTTGCGCGAACGTATTACAAATCTTACATGAAACACAATTGCGCAGTTACCCTTTACGTACTTACCTAAGTAGTAGTAGTAATAGTAGTAGTAGTTATAGTAGCAGTAGTAGTAGTAGTAAAAGTAATAGTAGTGTAGTAGTAGTTGTAGTAGTTGCAGTAGTAGTAGTATTAGTTGGAGTAGTAGTGCAGTAATAGATGTAGTGTAGTAGTAGTTGTTGTTGTAGTTGTAGTAGTTGTACTAGTAGTAGTCGTAGTAGTGGTAGTAGTAGTTCTTATAGTAGTAGTAGTAATATTAGTAATAGTAGTAGTAGAGGTAGTAGTAGTAATAGTATTGGAAGTTTATTTGTAGTAGTTGTAGTTGTAGTAGTGGAAGTAGTATCAGCACAAGTAGTAGTAGTTGCAGTAGTAGTAGTATTAGTAGTAGTAGCAGTAATAGTAGTAGTAGTAGTGGTAGTTGTAGTAGTACTACTAGTTATAGTTGTATTTGTAGTAGTTGTACTAGTACTAGTACTAGTAGTAGTAGTAGTAGTAGTAGTATTAGTATTAGTAGTAGTAGTAAAAGGGGTAGTAGTATTAGTAGTTGTTGTAGTAATAGTAGTAGTGGTGGTAGTAGTAGTAGTAGTCGTAGTAATAGTAGTTGCAGTAGTAGTAATAGTGTTCGAAATGGTGAGAACATGCATTGCATTTATGTTGTTGTTGGCCTTCTTTGGTAGAAATCGACCGTGGTTATACATCACAATCACAGGATGGTTTCATGTACCACAGCATTTCGAATGACTAAACATTTCGATTCGGGTGGAATATTTTCTTCAGGAAGGCTCAATTTATACAATGCTTCCAAAGTAAGCGGTCAAGAGCAAGCTTATCCTAACTCGCGGGGTCATATCTCTTTTGCAAACGTCATTGTACCTATAGTGCGGTCTGCTTAATTGTGGACTTTATGAATTCAACACACCATAGAATATATCTGGGGGATTACTACCATTTCCCATTCTTTAGACTTGACATAGTCACCGTAAGCGGCGCTGCCCAATTTGTGAGAACATATTCTTTAGACCACGTTTAGAAAGCCCTTCAAATTCAATCACTATGTACATCCACGACATGTTCAAAATACGACGGATTCTTCATGGATGGAGAGCATTGTGATTACATTTGTGTGTTGCGGGGATGGTTCAGGTTTCACTGTCAAACACTGAAGCATTCAGCACGCACGCTTGGTATATCGAAATATGTGTTATTACGGTCAACATGCGGTTGCCACAGACGCGAGAGCTCAATTGGATCAAAATGACAGCTAACTTGCCAATCAACTTATCACAATCGGTGTGAGGCGAGAGGTTATGCGAAATTGTTGAAACAAGATATGTGAAATGATGTACTGTTTCAAGCTGACAGTTTCCAACAGTGCTGATGGAAGGCGATATAATCCCTCAACCTACGTATTTTTTCTTGTTGATGTTGATTTTCTAATAATTTGAGTACTGAGGAACGCAAAATTCATTCTTGACCTTCTCTTCCTTATTATTTTTATTTATTTTGCTACGGCAGCGCACATGTACGAGGAAAACAACAGGTTTTACCCAAGTATGTGCCGTGAGGACTAAATATTCAATTTTAAGAGAACAGAACCAAGTTACGGGATAAGATCTTTCGAAACCTACTGCTTGCGGACAATTTAACCATCATTAGTTATTCAATAGTACAACTGAAGATCATAATAGATTATTTTTCGTCAGCATGCTAACAATCCGGTGTAAGAATCCGCGTGGAATGAATCAACTTTTAATTTCATTGACTACATCACCTTCGTCGAATATTTCAGAGCAGCCGCATCCGAGCTGACTTAATCCTGACATCAAATAATCCATACCATCATTATCAAATCTTTTTAAATTTAGTTCCAATCTCCGACATGCAGGCGAAATCTGACTCTTGAAATCCCACATTCCCGATTAAACTGTCACCACAAATTTTACACAATCCGTGTATACATTTTGTGTGAACAACTTACCGCCAGACATTGTTTCCGCATCAAACGAAATGCTATTCAAGCACACTTTACAGTCTTTTATGTTGAGTAATATTGAAATACCCCAGTGCTTATGTTTGTGACTACTCATCCGTGCCAAGCAAAACAAACTATTCACAAAGTTAATCACGACGGTCCATAATGGAATCACTGGACTCGAGTTTCGCTCTTATTTAAGCTCATCAGTGGTGCATATCCTCCGCTTCGGGTGATTCCTTAGTATACACCTGCTTGGAAAAATAAATTGCCCAAACATATATTTCCGTTCGAAATTTCCTCTGTCCATGTCACAAATGGAATTACTTTTGCTCCTCCTTTGAAGCACATAGACGCAAACATCAAAGTAACGATTTTCTGACTTTCAACCATATATACTATGCTATTGTACAGCTATTTGTTATTTTTCATCAAAAATCTTGAATATTTAACTCTCGAAATTCGTTCAGCTCGGGAAGTATATCAGTTGTTGGTATCCAATCCCGTGCAGATTGAATCTCATGAGAACCAGACAGCTGTAAATAGACTGTTGCAGAGTTTGGACAATGCAAAACAATGTCGGTTCTGAAATTTCAGTTCGCTAAGATATTTTCAAATTTATTCGAAAGAATATTAATAAATTGCATGTTAATTAATTTCAATTAATCTGCCGGATATATACAACCGCATACAAATCATATTAGATATAACTTGTTGCACTGGGTTTGACTGAATATTTATGAGAACATTGATACATTCGTTAGGAATGGTGATAAGTTTGTTAATATTCTTGAAAGCATTCGTTTGCTGGCGGCAAGCATTTTGAGTAATCGATGTGTGTACGCCTAAAACGTAATTTCTAACTGAACTAATGTAATACAAATTTCAAAAATTAATTCAAGAACCAGTATGATGTTTTATGATAGAACTTTACGTTTAAGATTGAACTGATTGTTCTTCCTGTATTCTGTACATGATAATGAAAGGGGAACTACAATTAATACCTCCCATGATTGACTAATCATTCTCTCAAAAAGAATTTCTGTGATGCTCATCTTTTGCAACAGAGCTAAGGTATAATTTGTTTTCTCACCGTAACTTTTGACAATATGATAACACGTGAATATGTGGCATCAACATTACAGCTCATCCTATATTCTGTTCAAATCATTATCAAATATTTCATAAAGGCTAAATGTCATATCTTTCTCAAATTTTTGCCTCAAGTAATTACGCTGAGATAACGCTGAAAATTTCATCAAAATCCTGCGAACGATATCAAGCAGTCCCCACACATGATGGCTATCTTCAAACGACTCGACATAAGAATATTAACCATTCACTTAATGCGAGTCACTCATTCCAGGAACGAATCATTAGGTATTCCTATGACCATCAGATGCACAGCTGGAATTCAGATATAAACGTCGAAGTATCGAATTGCAAACGTAATTATTAATTAATCTGTTTAGGATGTATGAAAAAAGTTGCTTTTTTGAAATGATTCATAATTCATACAATACAGCAATCAAAGTTTATTATGGATATAGATTAATTTTCAGAGCGACCCATGTAGATTATCGGGCTTCATTTATGAAAGTTTAAGCATGCTGTACACCTGTGAAATTGGAAACAAACTATTGTCTGAGATTGTGGTAGAATAAGGCCTACTCTATTATATGGATCATGTAAAGATGCAGTATGCACTAGGTCAAGCGTTGCATTTTTTCCAATGGAAAAAATTCTATTTTGAAGAATATATTTCTTCTATCCCAACTGAATTTCATACATCGAATCTGGATAACGTGGGCACAAAATGTAGTACTACATTTATGAAACCAATTAAAAGCTGCAGAAGATGTTTTATAGCGATTTTGATAGATAGAAGCGCCAAAAAAGTTTGGAGTACCATAGTAATATACTTAAAGTGTACACAATAAAAAATGCGAAACAATGAACTATCTATTCTGTAATTCGATTATTTATGGACATGCTGTATCAAAGGTAATCTGACAGTTTTCTCTGTAATACGCACAAGTAAACACTTTGACAATATTTAAAATAATACGGGGTGTGATCATGAAATCGTACCGATAAGAAAATTTATATCAAGTATTTTCCAGTTTTCATATAATTTTCGTTATCAAGTAATTCAAATCGGACACTATTTTGTGGTTATTTGAACGCTAATTGTTTTTCGACCAAAATAACAGATTCTCAATTAATTCAATTTCTTTTCGTTTTTTACTAATGTGTTTATGATTAATTTTACACAGTTAATTTCCGGAGTGATTAATTAACAATTTCGAGATGCAAATCTGTAGTTAAATCTTGCTGTCGAAGTTGATTATCGGAAGATTTCGACTGTCTGGGAACATAACAGCGAACCAGCTGAATATGTAAACAGTTTTGACAAAAATTTGTTTGCTTTTGGAAAACTGAGATTGATATTTAAATTTTAAATTTGGTTAAGATTTAGAATTGAGAGAATCATGGTACATTTTCCAATATGCCACTAAAAATCTAATGATTGATGATGGGTGCAAGAATTAAGAGAATATAGTAAATTCCCTCTCATGCGGTGAAGTAAAAAATCAAAACCTTAAATATTACACTCTAAAGTTCATTTAGATGCAACAGTTACAAATTCCACCAAATATAAGGCATGTATTTTGATTGGAACATGTGAGTTTAGCCAGATGTTTTCGGTTTGTTTCTGGCACATTTGATTTTTGTACATAAACTAGAGTTTTTTGTGAGAAAATTATAATTATTTTCATATTAGAAATATTAATCCATAAGAATTACAAAATCAAACTGCTTCTCTAAATTGAGTTAATGATCTCACAAATTTTAACGACGGTGACCTTGGAAACAAATCCAAATTAACAAATGTTTGCCTGTGATCGTGAAATACCAATAACATGCATGAATAACATGGCAAATTTCGTGCATACGACAAACATTCTTTGTGGATGTGATTTGCAATCCATCATTTCTCGTTTGCAAATGAAATTATTTATGAAAAGTGAAACGATTGATAAACAGTTCACACGCACTAAACATATCACACACGGGTATGCATCTGACAGCCCATTACAAACTTTTTGTGGTCTGAAAATGATTCGAGTATGTTTGGACCGATGGTGTAGAGATGAAAATACGGGGAAATAATGTTGCGCAATTTGTTTAAGAAATTATCGGTTAATGTGTGCACGTTAAATGATGAATAACCGATGCAATATTTTTTAGCCAAGCAGGATGAGAATTTACATCAATCGTATTTAGCGAAAGGCGGTTAATTTCTATGACTTTCTGGCCCGCAAAGTTACGATGCAAGAAGTGTGTATTTGATCATTTTCTATGTGACTTGTTACCATCATCCTTACTATAACCCACATAACGTTAAGCTCATACGCAGGAAGTGGATGGAATATTATTAGGACTGATCTCCTATGCGGTTCCCATCATACACACTTCGCTTATTGTACAAACTTAGGCAAACAGTGCCTTTCAAAGTTATCATTTTATTACGTTCCCTTTTCTTTCTACCCTTTTAGCTGTGGCGAAAGAAAGCCTTATACAAAAGTGCATCAACAGTTTTCTTACAATTTCTTTGTTACGAATTTCAAAAGGTTTTTTGTATATTCTGCTTCCTCAGCTTGACGGATAAGTATAGAGCAGATTCATTGAAGTCTACTTGATATATAGCTCAAATCCTCTGGTTCGTGAAAAGCGGTTACCGTCACTAGAACAGAACAATATCTACCTCCGAAAGTTTGGAAACTGGGACTAATGATACCCAATTGCAAAGCAGGTTACCGTTCTGATGTCCAAATTTACAAGACCCTGTCATTGCTGTCTTCGGTCTCAAACGATTTTGAGCAAATAATAACTGCCGCAATAGAGCAACATCTGGGAAGAAATAGACTTTTGTCAGTTGCCAACGAACGTTCCGCAGGAATCGCTCTTATCTAACAAACTTGGTGATAGGCTTATAAAACTGGAAGAGTGTTATAGATGCAGATTGATGTATTCAAGCGTGCTACCTAGACATTTATAAAGCTTTCGACAAAGTTGATTGTAATTTACTTTTGAACAAGCTGCAGAAACACGGTATTCTTGAAAAATTGTCTGAACGTATTCGTGATTGCCTTAGCAACAGAAGATTAGAGTTCGTGTGGATGGCTTATTATCAAAGCAAACCGATATCACTAGCGGTGTACCGAAAGTATAGGCGCTTCGACCTGATGTACATGAACGATTTACGAATACCAAACTGCAATAAATGCTTCAGTTCGCGTTGTTGTTGGCCTCCTTCGGTCGATGTCGAACATGGGTGTACATCACAATGTCATTAATGTTCATATTCTACAGCTTTTGGAATGACTAAACAGTCCGATTCAGGAGGAACAATCTCTCCCGCAGCGCTGGCAACAATAGTCAGAATCTGCTTGTATTGCATCAGTTGCACGCCGGCGGCATGATCTGCGTTAAGCAGCTAATAGCTGTATCTGCTCCTCCACAGCTTGCAGACGACGCTTTAGACAATGCTTCCAATGTGAACGGTCAAGAGAAAGTTCTTCCCAACTCGCCGGGTTAATGTCAAGAGCTTTCATATCTCTTTTGCAAACGTCTTTGTATCGCAAGTGCGGTCTGCCCAATGGTCGACTTCCTAATTGCAACTCACCATTTCGCTTATGACATAAAATTATGGAGCAAATCAGCTATGCTCATGATTGTAATTTGTAAAGTTCCTTTGAATAAACAAAAGTCTGAGATCGTGCAGATAAGCCGCAATCCTGGCTTCTCCTACACATACAAGTTCGGCAGCCAAATCCTGCAATTCACCTTGGAAGAAAAGGACCTTGGTGTCTGAATTTGTAGTAGTTTGAAAAATGGTCTACAAGCGAAGCCCTTTATAAACTCAAGTACCTCGGCTGCAATGCACGTTACGGTGGATATTTTTACGTTTATGCCTGGTTTCTTTTCCTCTAATGATGAAAAATTATATACACCCGGATCTAGACTATGCCGCCCAAGGGTGGACACTATGGCTACAGAAATATATTTTACTTCTGCAACGCTCACACCACATAGCGTTTAAGCTTGTTAATGGTTCTGAAAATACGCTATACGTCAAGCGACTCAGACGACTGGATTTGAGGACACTTGCACAAAGGAGATTGTGAGGCGATATTCTAAATACTGTTGCCCACCAACTTGATAAATCATTCCACCTTCGAACTTCCAGCAACATCCGTGGTCATGGTTGCAATTTGGAAATTCCACACGCCAAACGGAACTGCCGCAGGGATTTTTATTCTGTGCGCGTGTGTTTTGTTTGGAATTACATACACGCCGAGGTTAATTCTAATTTAATCTAATCTAATTAATAAACCATATACATATTTTTAGATTTTTACTTATCCTTTAACTTTGTAGTTATTATTAAATTAATTGATTTTTGAACTATGAATATTGAATCTCGAATATGGTATCTTGATAATGTCATTGAACGCAAATATTTCTCCAATCTAACCTACTCCAACGCTTTAGAAACAAGTTGTAACTTTTATTTGTGGATATCGCAACCTCCTATAAATTTCAGAAAAATGCAAATTTCATGCGTTCATATTAGATCTGAATAGAATTTTGTCATTAATAATTTATTTTCCGCACGAACGCAATGCATGGGGATTCAGAAGATATAAGTGAAGAACGTGGAATCTTTATTCGAGTTTATTGAATAATAATAAATGGGAATGGACATATTTTCTAATATTGGACATCACATTTTAACTTAGAGAAAAAGGGATATTAATTTACCCACGAATGTTTGCTATGAAAAAACATTTTCACAGCGCTATCCTGAATCTGTTGAGGCCAACGATTTCCGATATAGCGGAAGCTTCAAACGAATACTGGATGAATATCATAATTTAGTAAGTTTATTTTTGTAGTGGTTAGCTATTATGGTTGTGAATTTTTATTTTAAGCGCAACGCGAAACAGAAAGTATTGCTGAACAAGTTGAGTGCAAAAAGAACGATGCCAGTCGTAGGGTGTATGCGATAGAAATGCTTACAAACTATCATTGTTAAAAGAAAAGGTTGCTTAAAACTAAATGCAAATGACATCATTCAAAATACAACTGGCGCTAGAAGTGATTTTCAGAGATTTTTGAAAAAATCGTACAGATTGCATGTAATGTGAGCATCTGCAGTTTAGTGAATTTTTATGAACTGAGCAGATTAAATTTTCGTGCATGTTGCCCTGATTTTAAAAATAAATGAATGATGAATGTGGATCACTATTACATCAAGCAAAACACATTTTTATATTAAAATTAGCGAAATACAGCTGCTCATGAATGACGGAAAAGCATGCAAATGAATATTTTGTGTCAGCTGCTCATGCATTTAATTCAACGAATTTCACAATTTTACTAGAAATTATTTGAAAATTGTTTCTTTATGGCAATTATCTGATCTCAAGATAAGTGGGTTGATATCTAGAGATAATTTATATGAGTGACCGTAATTTCTCATGATGATAAAATGAAGAATTACATATTTCATCAGATTAAATCAATTATTTATTAGGACGTTTAACCAAAAGTTTTCAACTGAGATTAGAAATATATTATCTACAAGATGTGCGCTTGCATGCCACAGTTGGATAAGGTTGCTACGAATGACTTGCTTAATCACAGGTATCCAAATTCATGTAGATGTGGTCAAACTCAAGTTACTGAAAAAACATTCTCTTTTAGATGGATTTCTATTGTGCTTTTTGTGCCTGTTGGATATGCATGCAAATGAGGGTTGTTGTTCACGACTATGGTTTAACGCCATCTTCATGTGATTGGGTATATGTGATTAAACATATTGATCATAACAAACTTATCCAACAATAATATACAAGCTCACAACTTGCTTAGCTTTGAAACCTCAGTTTACATACAGGCTAACCATGATCATACTACCCCTGGTCTCCAGGTACAGAAATTTGCCTTTCACAGAGCGAATGTTACAACAGAACCTACACGATTTTACCCAACGACGAATACGAAGTGACCTCCTGTTGACAATCAAAATCCTGCATACTGAAAACCATCCCCTTTAACACTTGTCAAATCCCAACGGCCTTACTCAAACACGAACACATTCAAAGGATTTAAGCATTCTGCATTCTCGATTGGTTATTTGTCGTAATTTTTTTTCGGTAAGAATTTGTTTCACTTGGAAATATTTGCGTGAAAAATTCACACGCTCAGAATCTCTTGAGGTTTTCGCTTCCAAACTCGATGCGTGTATGACGAACCATGCGGTATGTGACTGTCCCTATTAATTTTTGAGATGTCCTATATTTTTTATATTCCATATACCTTGTCATCCTATCGTTATTGTTAAGCTTACTGCTTTTTCTACCATAAATTTTCTGAGTTCTAAGTTCTATCGGATAATGCAAACAGGACGAAACCGTTCGTGAAGAGTGTGTGATATAAATAATATTTACCTATTCTAAAGCATCTTATCTGTTTCAGCGAAATAACTGTATTGCCACTGTGAAAATACAGCAAATATTTCAAAATTGAACACAATGTATATGTTTCAAATCCACAATATTTATTCTTAGTGCCCCACATACACACCGAACGGTACAAGATTCTTCGACGCAAACAGTTAAAGACAATGGTTTTCAAGTATAAATGTTTAAAATTTTCAAAATCTTAATGAAGGGCAAAAAGCCAGAGGCTTGTTATGGCTTTTTAGTGGAATAATGTGAACAGTTTACTAAGATGCACAATTTTAGGCGTCTTAAACACTCGACTCAGAGTCACTTCGTGATTCTGTGTTGGTTTGGTGCATGTGTCATTGGAGTACAACACCGTTTACTAATGATCGCTTTTCCAAGGCTTACTGAAAATATTTCAAGTGTCTAAATGTGATGAATTCAAAGGTTTAGGAAGATGATGTGATGTGTTTGTGAGAGCAGTTTCGAGGAAAACCAATTACTACATTTTGCTTCTGTATTCGAATATCGTAGTTCAATGTGAGAAGCTAATTCGCCGGTGGCACTTATTTATAAGTTTATCATCGAGAAAAAATTACTATGTTAAATATTATTAGAGCAGAATTAGAATACGGAATCTGATAAAGCATCTCATGCTTTTCGCTGTTAAGCAATAGTTGGATGGGGATAATGCAAAACACAACCAAATCTGGGATAGATAAGAGTTTGCGCCTTTAAGATCACACACATTTAAAAGATGGATTGCAATATAACGTTAAATAAAAAAATTAAAGGAACACACTCGAATTTTTCATCATTTATATTCCGGGAAATATGCCAAAAATTGTTTCTTAAAATATTTTTTCGGATGGCGAATAATGCGAATATCAGAACAAAGTATACATTTTAAACTTATCATAAATTCCGATTCACATGGTTAGAAGTTTGAGTGAAAATAAGTTCAAGTATGTTATTAAATCGAAAGTGTGAGAAATGTATCCAGTTTACAAGTACGTCTGTATAATGGAAGCTTTGGTGGTTTTCGGTTAACTGGGTCCAACAAATTATTCTTCAAGAGATAGGTTCGTAACTTCCCTTCATTTAATATGGTGATTTCATAATCTGTGAATGTTAACTGATCCAGACAAGACATACGCTGATATAATAATGGTTCCGATGATAGTTTAAGAGAGAATATGATTACTAAATTGAGGGATTACGATTGCGTATCCGGAGAGCCGAACTAATTTTAATTAGGAGCCTAAGTGATTGAGAAGGTCAGAATAAAATCACTCCGGACGCGCAGGCGATCAAAAGTGCTGGATCTGATTCTAGACATTAGCTGCTTAAATTGTAGGTTACAAAATCCATTTTGTAGCATTATGAGAAATCCGTTTGCGTAGTTAATTCCTACTCTGTTTTCAACCAGCTATACTATCTTTTCGCTGTATAATCCACGACTTGGTATATGTGTGCGTTGAGTAACATTGTAAATAAGTGCGTCCAAATACATCAACGTATCGTCTGAGTAAGCCAAGTATGCGGTACCCACGCGCATGACGGCCTATTATCGAAGAAAATCGATGTCACTAGCGGTGTTCTACAAAGCTCAGTGCTTTAACAATACTGTTCTTAGTGTATATGAACGACATGCCAATCACGAAATGACAGTAAGATGGTTTTGTTTGCTGACGATATAAGAGTATGGAGGCGAATCAGCAATGCTAATAATTGTATTTTGCTAGAAACGATTTGAATGCTTTGTTCAACTGGTCATCCTAATATATAAACTGTCATTGAATGTGCACAAGTCGAAGAACATTCAGATCGGTCATGACCTTGACTTTTCCCATCAATACAAGCTCGGCAACATAAACCTGTATTACACCTTGGATGAAAAGGACCTTGATGTCTGGATTTGCAGGAGTTTGAATAATGGTCCAAAATGCGAAGCCGTTTATAAACCCGCGGCTTGGCTGCTGGGTATATTACGGCGGATATTTGGACATTTGTTCTTGGTATGTTTTCGTCTAAGGATGAAAACATATAAACACCCGGTTCTAGACTATGCCGCACAAGCCTGGACACCATGGCACAAAAAGACATCTTACTTCTGGATCGCATATAGGGGAGAGCTACTAAGCTTGTCATTATGCTCGAATATATATTCCATTCGCTGGCTGACTCAGTCGACTGGAGCTGAGGACACTTGCGCAACGGAGAATGCGAGGTGATCTCATTCTCGCATACATAATACTTACGCATTTTTCCCACCCCCTGGACTTAGTATTCCATCGTCGAGCTTCCAGCAACGGACGTGGCCATGGTTGAATGTTGGAAATACCACATTCCAAATGAAACTGTCGCAGGTATTTTTATTCGGTGCGTGTGTGCTTTTTTGGAATTTCCTACCTTCCGATTTAGTTAGCTCAAACAGTTTATCTATATTCAAATCGAAACTTGATGATTATATGAGAGCGAATTCTAATTTTGCCCCCAACTATTAATAATCGATCATCGTCCCGTTGATTTTGATCTATATGTGTATATATATATACATTTGTACCTATATTTCCACTCAAGGCTTATTGTAAAGTTAATTGATTTTTCAACCATAAATCTTGAATATTGAATCTTGAATCATAATGGCCTCATAATGCTGTCTGTGTCAAACCCAATTGCCAAATGCTTAAAAGGGTAACAACGTGTCATTACCATTAATTTCTTTCTTTACAGCAAAACCATACGGGAACG
>JACCGJ010002374.1:0-24061 GCA_013407085.1 Atriophallophorus winterbourni
CAACGAGTACGGCACAACTTAGAACAAAGTAAGAATTTTCAAGGAAACTAACTAGTAGTACGCATGGTCAAATGTTACCATATAGCTATGAAAACTCCATGTAGGCTTTGGTACTTCCAGACTAGACAGGCCCGATTAAAAATTGATGATAAAAGTAGCTAGTTCTTTATTCCAGTTAAAGTGTCGCCTGCATAGATATCTAAAAACGTACCATGTAAATCGCGTCCCGTTGAGAACATCGAGAAACAACGTCGTCATCAAACTGGTACCAAACGTTGTTACCGGCGGGGTTGAGATAAACCACATAATGGCCGCCGTGATTATCCCCAGAATGCACCAAAACTGCGTGCAAAAAGTACTTAGCGGGCGAATTCGGATCACTTTTAATAAGAAATTTGTCCAGATCTAGTTCGGGGTAAAACTCAAAGCGATCATTGATTTTGACGTTGGTGTCGGCGACAAAATCGTATTGGAATCGCATAAGCTGCAGATAAAGTACGGGTGGAAACTGAATGAACCGGACACCTTTTTCCGCTTCTTGCAACCCATACTCTCCTGCATCGTACTTGTTGTCCTGCGTCAAGGTTTCTTTAGCCACGTATTCCGCGAAGGCATCGTAAATCGTCAGGTTCCCCTTGACTTTCAACTGAATATCGTAAAAATTCTCTTCCCGTGTTGACTCATATTTCACATTCAAGCAATTTATAAACGAAAGCATCTTCCCACAAAACAATTTGGGAATGACATCTTGCACAGAGGTCCCCTTCATTTTATTCTCTAAGTTATCCAACAACACACGGCATAATTCTTGAGCATCGTGTTGCATGAAAGAATCCAAAGTGGTCCAGCCAAAACTACGAGTAAGCTTTTTCGTACCGACAGATCGATCGCTGAATTGCAAAGCGTAAAACACACGTTGCAAGGCCAACGGTACACTGTTGTACGCATCGTCACTTTCCGTGGGCATCAAAAACACTGCGCGTCTCAGTTTGTTTGTACAGTAAAGCGTCTGAAGAAGAGAGTTCAGGTAACAAGTAGCTCCTTGGTTCTTTAGTCCAACGTAGCCCGTGTGACGTTTCGAATCCCAGTCGGCTCCATGAGGTGCATCCGCCTTGACGATGGCTTGAAGACAGATGCTGTCATCACTCGTTCGGATAAAACCGTTTTCCGGATTGAACAAATCGTTGTAGTTGATGAAATTCTGGAAACCCCAATCGTACTCCTTGTGGTTGAAAGTGTGCTGGATTTTTAATTCCTTGTTTTTGCAGTTGGGTTGTTGTGCCGCCAAGATCAGAGTGGCTTTTGCTGAACAACTCCACGTTTGGGATGAACTATCAACATTACACTGTACAAAGAACCCCATGAAGCCTGATTCAGGAGGCTGAAAAATGGCCAAGATCTTCCACGGTAAACAGCGGATCATTATGGTACCATCGCTAACCTGTAGGGAAAATAAAAATAAACAACCAAGTTGATTACGATGAGTAAAACGACGAATGCTTCGCGTTCAACGACATTGGGTGATAGATTTGTTAGGAGAATATGTCACGGGTGCGCTACATTAACCAAGACCGGAAGATCTCCTTAAAGGCTTAGACTGATAAAAACATTTTAATTAATGAAAGCACATCATACTCCGTAACAGGTGGCAATGCGGGCTAATACAAAGATAAATTCGGTTAGAATTTCGCCAACAATCTGCAAGATAACATTAGGTTTTGAGGTGAAAATCAACAGTTTTAAATTTCATTTTTTAGTTTCAAGAGCAACAGTGCTCATCACCTATTCAAGTGACACAAAAACGGGTTACGTTTCGGACGCTGAAAAAGATGCTGGTCTGTGGCAGCGAGAAAATTGGGTAAGAGACAACAGACACCACTATTTTATAATCAGAACGACAGTCCAACGAAATCATTCCTTACAAGAACGAACAACGTTGCTCAAACGAAGCAATGCATTGCGATGAAACTGATCTGAGATACAAGCGGAGATGGGTAATGTTTTAAAAAAACTAGACAGAGGTTTGAAAGTGAAAATTTGTTAAACAACAATAGACTTCGGTAGCGTTTCACTAATGACACAAAGGCTTCGACAAACCAAAGGCGGAAGTGTGAACAGAATTCAGACCGAAATCACAGATATTTAAGCACGAGCACTTTAATTTAGGACTGATCTTACACATACATGCGTTTGCGTGTAAGCTAGGTTGAACACGTGACCAACGGCAGAAAATGGACTCATTAGTGGATCACAGTTAAGCTAAAAGTTTAGAATATGCGTGATTAACAAGCAAACTGGCATTAAAGGAACCTGGAGAGAAAAACCACCCAGAGCTTAGCAACATGTTGGCAATAGTAGAAATCGATCCCCAGCTCACATAACTGAATAAAAAATAAAACCTTGTGAAAACAATACCTCAATCAAAGTGAAAAATCAGGAAGACATCAGCAATGAGCAAGAAAAAACGGGAATAAACGTAACGGAAGTTAACTAGTAAACCAACGTAAATAAAAAACACTAGACTTACACGAGTAGCACTTTTGTGGTGCGGAGACTGTAAATGAAAATATCGAATGTTAAAGTAAATCAAGTAGGTAAAGATGGAATAATTATCGAAAGAATGACATGGCAAATTTACGGAAAATGTCGCGGTAGATTAAAATGTCAATCGGACGGCCATCGTTCGAATCACGCCGCAATACCATATTTCGCGAAAAGTGCATAAACCAGATCTCCACCAAGTCAATGGATACCAACATTTGTTGGAAAAATAATTTTACCTATCTAGCACCTATAGAGCTTCGTGCCACAGAAACCGGAGATAAACTCAGGCTATATGAGCTCAAGTGGTTTGATAAAGGATCGAACTTAAGTTATTCATGGCAAAGTAGAGTACACCCCCACGTGAGGTGTGATAGAAATGCATACAAACGTGGATATTTTGTTCAAACCTGTAGGTTTAACCCATATACATGCCTGTGGGTACACGTGATTGAACAGGTTGGTCGTGCCAGCCTTGCCCAATAGTGGCTCGCAAAATCATACACTGTGTACTAGAACTTAATTTCCCTTCATACGAAGCGTAAATGGGTACTGAGGTAGTACCGACAGTAGACTGGAAAACAAATGCGATACTCGGACACCTTGTCCAGTGTTAGTGAAAGTGAGTGTGTAATCGTGCAGTACTTCTGTACTGAGCAGCTACCACCGTGCTAAATTGATTTGTCATTGCCACTAAGCTGGAAGCGGAAAAACGATGTACTCTCACTGCCATTTCCCCTTTCTTACATCTGTTTACGCCTGGGCAATCTGATAATATCTTAGCCCACATGCAGTCTATGACTGTGCGACACTTTTCCCAGATCAGGTTTGTGATTTTATACACACAGTGAAAGCGAAAAACAAAGACCCTATAGGCTAACAGAAAAAGCGGATAATTTAAAGATAAACTAGTCTAAAAAACCAAACAGTTTATTGGACTCGCAAACGGAACAGGTCAAATATACAAACTAGTCTCACATAAATGGATATCTAGAAAATGTCAATAATGTTGCTAAAGACGCAAACATATGATTTTGCTCAGATATGATTCCATCGTCATTTTCGCGCTCGTTGGAATCATGTGTAAATAACAGGCATTTAAGTACTATTACACCATTGATATAAGGAACACAGCTAATCGGAAGCTACAAGCTTACCTTATATTGAGACACGTTTTTGAAACGAGCTTCCACGACACGCATTGAAGCCGCTTCATCATTATCGGAGCACGTGTCAGACATCGTATCCATTTGTTCGATTGGATTACTCGGAGTTGACTGTTGGACACCAGGGTTTGCGTTGTAGCTATCTTGCAAACATTCGTTCTGTAAACAAGGGAAATATCAGCTCGAAGTAGTACTCAAAACAACAAACAAAGTAATGAAATTATGATAATTGATTCTGTGGAAATGAAGAAGAATGCTTCCTCGTTAAAACAGATAAATGAGCACAAATTTAAGATAAGTGTAATCGCATCGTCAACCCAGGTCCAGTGCATGATTGTTGTATTTATGTGCTGTGCAGCTAACATCGTGCTAAATTGATTTGCCACCGGTAGTAAACAGCATCCGAAAACATGCTGGAGTCTAATTGAAATTTCTATTTTATTTTCATTACTCATAACATTCTAGACAGTCTCTGACTGTGCGGCATTTTGCCTGTATCAGGCTTGTGCTTTCATACCATCATAACATACCAGTCCTAGGAAATCTGACAGCATCATAGACCACGTGGAATGACTGTGCGGCACTTTGCCACGATCAGGCTTGTGCTTTCATACATACATACTAGGTTTGTTAAAACAAATTAACTTTTACTAACCCGTAATAAACCACGACTGTCTTCAACACTGATATTTTCGCGAGATTCATCTAAAGTATTTTCGGGTATATAACCTTCATCGACGTGCATATTTTCCTCTGCTGGCAAATTGTGTTGATTGCGATTTAAAGGGGACATTTTGCCTTTTGGTTGCTGTGATGTGAGATCAGTTGGGTTGATTTGCGACATTCGGGTGGATCACGCGTGAATTGAAAGACGGTCCAACGATTGAGAAATAATTTTAAAAAAGTTTACATCCAGTGTAAATCGGATAATTGCTAAAAGTAAATATATCAACAATGTATAAATGAATAAAAAGTAGTTGCGTGGTTACAATAAAGTTCATGTCAATAAACTGACAAGTAAATCGACAGCATATTTCAAAGAATGGGAAATAAAGTAACTTTCACACGTAGCTCGAAGAATAAAGCACGATATTATCAAAACATAACACCGGATCTAATCACATTTATGGAACATAGGTATCGGCAAATTTGTTTAATTAATTAAACATAGTCAAAAATCTTGACTGTTTCTCGCTGTAGTCTCACTCATTTCAATTTATATTTTGTTTCTCATATCTGTCTAGGTCTGGGCAACCTGACAGTATCTTAGCCCACGTACAGTCTACCACTATGCGGCACTTTGCCTGGATCAGGCTTGTGCTTTCATACATACACTCGATGGTTTCTACACGCCTATACGCCAGTGCGAGAGCCGATCTCACTTTCCAGCCCTCCTCCCGCCGTGATGCAGCTACCAAGATAGGTGAACTGTTCCACACAGTCCAGACTGAGGTCATCGACCGTCAGAGTGGGCTGCAACCCCTCCCAATCTTGAAGAAGAACCTTACACTTAGTTGGAGCTAAGTGCAATCCGTACCTAGACGCCTCCAATGCTAGCTGGTTCAGGGCATTCTGTAGGAACACCGGATCATCACCAAGCAAAGCAATGTCATCGGCATAATCAAGGTCAGTGACACGGTTACCTGGAAGTAGCTCGATCCCACCCTCAGTGAAGCTACGGAGAGCATTCTGGAGGACATCCTCGATCGCAAAGTTGAACAAGAATGGGGACAGCGGACAGCCCTGGCGCACGCCACTGGTTGTGGGGAACGCCGGCGATAGGCTGCCGTAGACCCTGACCCTCCCTGAAGAATGAGAATAGAGCTCCTTCAAGATGGCGACATACTTAGGAGGGATCCCACTCCTAAGCAAGCAGTTCCAAAGAGTAGTTCTGTCCACCGAGTCGAACGCGGCCCGGATGTCCAGAAAAGCTACGATGGTTGGTCGCCGGTACAGGTGTCTGTGCTCTAATAACTGTCGCAGGACAAAAACCTGATCCACGCATCCTCGCCCCGGGCGGAATCCAGCCTGTTCCTCACGGCAACGTAACTCCCGAATGGGCGATAGCCGACGAAGGAGGATGGAAACCAGGAGTTTAGACGCGACAGGAGTCAGGGATATCCCACGATGATTGGAACACAGATTCCGTGCGCCCTTCTTAAAGATTGGGATAACCATCGATTCACCCCACGACGCCGGGACCCGCTCCTCAGCCCATACTTTGGTAAACAAATCACGTAACTCCGCTGCCACAAGATCACCTCCCTCCTTAAACAAAATCGGGTGGAGGTCGTCAGGACCAGGTGACTTGTGGCGCTTCAGTGCTCGAATTACCTCTCTCACCTCCTGGAGATCAGGAGCGGCTAAGGAAACGGGCCAAGGCGTGCAAATCGGTGTCTCAGGCGGCGAGGTCGGAGGAGGTGGCTGGCTGAACTGAGCACTAAAGTGCTCAGCCCATCGTTCTAAGCGTCTACTAAGATTGGTGATCGGCGAGCCGTCGGTTTCGCAAATAGTCTCGCTCACTGTATTCAGTTTCGAACCAGTAGCTCTAATTAACTGAAACAATTTGCGAGTATTGCCCGATGCGGCTGCAACCTCCATTTCACAAGCACGTTGCGTCCACCAGAACTCGCGGTCATTCCTTAAGCTGGCCTTTGAGCGGGTATTCAATTCTCTCCGGGCACGGTTGTGTTCAGTGCCGGTGGGTAAAGTTCGACGGTGATCGATTAAAGCAAGTGACTGGGCCGAGATCCAAGAGCGTGGCAAAGCGCGGGTGGGTTGACAGCTTTCAGAAGTAGCGCAGGACAGTGCTGTCCGAACGAAGTTCCAGTGCTGCTCAACATCAGACGGGGGTGCTTCTGCGAGCTCCCTGGTCAATGCGTGATGGAACTCGGTTCTGACAGCGGGGAGCATCAAAGAGGCGGTGTCTACATGAGTTCGTCTTGCGCGTGCCTTACCCCCAAATTGGAAGTTGACTGTCGCACAGACTAGCGCGTGGTCCGAGTCCACACTGGTGGTCCAGTATGAACGGCAATCCTTGATGCTACCACGCCACCTGTAGCTAATAGCAATGTGGTCAATTTGAGACCAGACGTGCTGTGATGGTGAGCGCCATGTGGCCATTCGACGCTGGGAACGCCGAAATGTCGTACTGGAGAGATAGAGGCGGTGATCGCCACAGAATGTGAGCAATCGTTCTCCGTTATCTGAACGCCCGCCATCCAGCCCATACTGACCTCCAAGGTGGCGCTCGTATTCAGACAGGCGACCAACGCGAGCGTTGAGATCTCCTGCCATGATTACGACATCTGTCCTGCGTGCCTTGCGAAACAAACTATGCAACTTCTCATAGAAGTTGTCCTTACTGAGATCCGCACTACAGTCCGTTGGAGCGTAGGCAGAAATCACAAACAAATCCCTCCGCGTTTCGCACCGCCTGTTCACCCGACAGTGGCCACGAAATCGTGCACCGCACAGTCTGCTGTCAACGGGAATCCACTCTAAGAGTGATTGCTCAGCACGGGAGCTGAGCGCGATACCGACGCCAGCCAATCCGGCAGAGGAAGCATCCGGGTCACTAGAGAGGCGCAGGTGGAATCTGCTGTCTGGTTCAGCTGGTGAGACCAACTGACAGACTTCGCTTGTGTCACGGAGACGGGTTTCCGACAAGCAGCAGATATCAATGCCTAACGTCTCGAGCGTTCGTGCAAGGCCGGCCTGTTGTCCCGGTTGTAGCAAGGTCCGAACGTTAAACGAAGCTAACCTAAATGAAACCCGCGGGCGTAGAAGAGTTGCAGCAATCGACGGCTGTCTAGACGGCATGAGTCGTACATCAGGTAGAGAGAGCGAATCGGGGATGGTAACATGTGGAGAAAAAGCGGTAGAAGCAATAGAAGAGATAGAGTTAGGAATTTCTAGGACTGTTATTGTCATTGTTTGGGTGTGGGCGTGATACTACCCGGTTGCCCAGGCCGAAGTAGAGGAGTTGATCTTGAGGACTCCCACCTCAAGCCTTTGGCCCGAAAGCCTAACCCGCAAGGCAGCGGAGCGAGATTAAGGATCGCACCTATCGGGGCCGGATACTGTAGGTACAGTTCACAAGCCATTCGCGAGGTAGAGACCAAGCAGGGACTCCCGACATCATCCCAAACCAGTCGAGCCGGTGATCCTTGCGGATTCATACATACAATGACGCCTGGTATGAGTAACTCTGAAGATGCCACGAAGACATCACCCAGTATAGCTCAATGGATCATCGAGGCACGCAAGCCGCTGCACCACGTCAAGATCTAGTCTCGGCGCAGTTCTAAGATCTGTCGAAGAGTAAAAATGTGGTCGGCACAGACTCTGCCAGACCGGAAGCCAGCTTGCTGCTCTCGGAGCTATGATTCCCTATGCGATCGAAGACATATGGACGCTAATAATCTCGTAATGATGGGAGTGAGACTTATCCCACGGTGATTCGAGCATGAGCTTCGCACAGCTTTTTTAAATATCCGTATGATAACCGATTCTCCCCAAATCTGAGGGACGGATTCTGACAACCACACTTCACGGAGGAGATTGCCTAACGTGCTTATTAGGACTTGGCCACCATCTTTGAACAAAACAGGCGGTATGTCATCGGGGCCAGCAGCTTTGAATCGTTTCATGGATTCGATACATGTTTTAATTTCTATATCACTAGGGGATCTACGCTAACAGACCAGGGATCATACTGCTTCAAATGAGGGAATGATTCTGTTGCAGGCGACCAGCTGAATCGTTCTTAAAAATGTTCGACCCAACGTGAGGCTCGGCTATTCTTATTAGTGATAAGAGTACCGGCCATTTAAGCGATAGTCTCACTTAATCCTTTTTTCGTAGGCCCCATCGATCGAATAAGTTACAAGAGTTTTCGCACGTTACCCGCATTATTTGCCATTTCCATTTGCTCTACCTTATTTAGCCACCATTATTCTCTGTTTAGTCTTAAGCTCTGTTTAAGTCCATTCCTTACGCGTCTGTATTGTGACTATGACCATGAGGTATTTAGCGTCGCTGTTGAAGAATTTCTATAGAGCGCTGTGAAATCCAGTTGGACTTTGGGGTTGATTGTGTAGTCTCACAGGCTGATATTGCGGCGGCTCTCATAATCCTTGCCATCTTGTTCCACCGTTCATCGGTAGTTGCATACGGAGCAAATGGGAGTGAGTAACGTAATGTGGTCTTATAAATTTCTTGAACTGCATGCTGAGAGAATTTTGCGATCGCATTGCGTTTTCTATTTGAAGGCTTCGTACCGAAAAACATTAACGAGAACCTACGCCTCACAAGAGCATGATCTGAATCTGTGCAGGTATTCCAAAAGGAGCGGCAGTCCTCAATGCAACCTCTCCAGCAAGCACTTATAGCGATATGGTCGATTTGTGCCGAAATTTGGCTTCTATCCTGCGAGCGCCATGTGACACATCTTTTATAGCGAAAGAAAGTGCTGCTAATGAATAATCGAGATTGTGCACAGAATTGTATGACCCGTTCACCATGATGTGTGTGTTGGCCTTCAAGACCAAGCATGCCACCTAATTGTGATTCAGATGTATCAAGGCGACCAAGTCTGGCATTCATATCTTCCGCTAAGACAACAATATCGGAGCTTTTTGCACGTCGCAAAAAAGCATATAGATCGTCGTAGAAGGCGTCCTTCTCGTTGTCGGAATTGGTGTTAGTCGCGGCGTAAGTTCCTATAATAAACAAGCATCTCTGATTAGAAGATTTTGAGTTTGGTCTAATATTAGTGGCTAGTCTAACTGCGCACATCCTGCTATTGCAAGGAATACAATCGATTAGACAGGATTTGGTACGTGAATTCAGCAGTATACCAACACCCGCCTGTCCCCGAAATGGCAGCTACAGAATCACCGGAGCATCGCAAAAAGTAGCGAGTTGAAAGGTTTGGGGTAGTAAGTTCAGTATGGTATGGTATGAAAGCACAAGCCTGATCCAGGCAAAGTGCCGCACAGTCAGAGACTGCAAATGGGTGATGTTACTGTCAGGTTGCACAGGCCTAGACAATTAGGGTTCTCGACCAAAGCCTTTGGCTAAAAAGCCTGACCCACAAGGCAGCGGGTTAAGTTGACACCATGTTCGTCTGACCTCTATCCATTGACCTTCCTGGTATGAGTGGCTCTGAAGGTGCTCGGAGAACACCATCCAGCATAGCACCATGGGTCATAGAGGTACACAAACCATCGCACCACGTTAAGTTCCAGTCTTGGCGCGATGGACTGGAGATATTGAGCGAAGACGACAACCGTCCATACGCTCGAACTCCATGTCTCAACAAATTTCAAATGGCATTCGCGATCCATTGAATTGAATGTCGATAGGATGTTAAGAAATACTCCGATAGTTGGCCTACAGAACACCGTACCCCACGAGCACGTTCTCTTGAGACTCTACTCAATCGGTGGTCTGCAATATACTCCAGAGCAGTAAGACCCATAAGGCATCAGGTCCTGAGTATGTATGTATGACATCACGAGCCTGATCCAGGCAAAATGCCGCACATTCAAAGAATGCAAGTGGGCTAATATACTGCCGGGTTGCACAGGCCTAGACATATACAAAGGGAAATGACAGTAAGACTTCAGCGTGTTTCCGCATGCAGCTCACTACAGTTGCAAATCAATTTATTACGATTTGTTAAGCCGCATAGAAGCACTGCACAATCGCTCATCCAGGTACTAAGACCTAGGTAGCACCGGTGTTGGCGTTGGCAATACGTGGACTAACCAGCGAAGACTATGTACGTTAACTAGTTTTTCTACATCAACATCACTAACAAAGATTCTATTACGGATAGTTGTGTTAGGTATCTGATCGCGCTAAGTAAGGCCAGTGATGGTGTGAAGAAAGCGATCGTCGAAGACTTGCAGGCGTCTTATTTCTTCCTCCCTCCGAGTTCAGCTTTCACATGCGTACAGTAAAACCACATGTAGCCTTATATACTATGCCTTTGAGCTTTAAAGACAAGGCTCTTTGACGTCACAGATGGCCAAGTTACGAAAAGTTACCGTAGCTCTGGAAATGCGTGCTGAAATCTCTAATTAAACGACTGTTGCTAGTAATGAAGCTACCCAAATGGTATGGCATGAAAGCACAAGCCTGCTCCAGGCAAAGTGCCGCAGTCAGAGACTGCACGTGGGCGATATTACTGTCAGGTTGCCCAGGCCTAGACTGATGAGAAATAGAAAATAAAGATGGTAGTGAGACTCCAGCGTATTTCAGCATGTAGCTCATTGCCCGTGGCTAATCAATTTAGCACGGTGTTAGCAGCACAGCACATAAGTACTGTACAATTGCACATCCGTATGTAGTTGCCGTGCTACCCTAATAAGTAAAACAGTCTACAGTGGCAAGTTCCTCATTATTGAAACTTAGCGCTGTTTCGATCGGATCAATATCCAGCAACAGATCTTTGCACTTGGAAGGTGCGAAGCGCATGCCGAAGAATGGTATATTAAAGTCGGTCTAAAGTAGACCGAGCATCCGTATAGAAATCGAAGAATAGAACTACGTCGTTGGCACAATCTAAATCAAAGTTTCTTATTTCAACCCATATGAATGTCCGGTGTCTGTGCACCTGCATTGCACGCATCTATCATGGCGTTAGTTAAAAAATTAAACAAAAATTGAGAAAGACTACCCTTGTCGAAAACTATTAACCATATGAAAGTTGGCTGATAGGCTATTGTACACCCTAACGCGCCAAAAACGATAGGAACAAAGCGCCAGAAATATGTTTACGTACCTTTGTGAGACAACTTGAGTAATAAGGCAATGGATAATGCGTTACCATTGGCCGAATCAATGGCACCCTTAAAATCAAGAAAGATCGCTACAGTGGGCTGCTTATAAACGCACGGAGGCGCAATTGTATAGCACTTTTGTACTGGGCAGCTAACCGTGCTAAATTGCATTGCCACTGGTAGTGAGCTGCATGCGAAAAACGCTGGAGTCGCACTGCCATTTCTATTGTATTTTCGTTTCTCAAACCTGTATATGCTTGGGCAGCCTGACAGTATCTTAGCACATGTGCAGTGTGACTACGCGGCACTTTGCCTGGATCGGGCTTGTGCTTCCATACATACATATAACAGCGTGGCGATGTTCTAGGGATTACCGAAAAATGAATGTGATCACAATTTTTCTACCGGGACGAAATTCTGCTTGATGTTCACGAATCTGTGATTCCCTGTGTAATGTAAGGCGCCGAAGATATACTGGAGCAAGAAGTCAGGTAATAACGGGCGTACGGTTTATTCTCCTGTGGCTAGAGTATGAAATACCCACACGTTTTCATTATAGATTCTACATTGAGGCTTGAAACAGTCCCGTATCAACTGCCGAACGTACTTTTTCTCGGTGCGTGTTTGTGCTCTTTGGAACAAATTACCAGAGGATGTGGTATCGGCTCCTTCTTTAACCGTGTTTGAACACAGAATCGACTCCTTCCTCCAAGAACTCCATTACAAAACCCCTTGATGTCTAGCACGTACTCCATTTAACTTTCTCTTTCACTTGTTGCAGGTCTAACGCAACCACGATGCCTCCGTTTCCCCTGCTACCGCCTCGCAAATTCGGGAAGACGCAATTTCCAAGCGAGTGTGGCACGCTATATGGCCTTCCCGCCCCGTACTACATGATACTCCCTGTTTTATTTTCACCGCACTGTATATAACACCCTGTGGTTTTTTAAGCTATGCTTTTACGCCACAAAAACTATTGCTCTATTATCCTCTTATGACACTCGCTTCATATTTTAACTTTTGCTTGCTTTATTAAACACCATACCATCCTGCGGTTATTTTAAGCTTGTAAGCTTTTTTACTGCAATAAACCATTGTTCCATTGTACTACATCCGTTCACATCTTTTCCAAAAAGCGGGACCGAAAAAAATTGGTTCCCCACAATGACGCGATCAAACACTATAAAAATAGTAATTAAAAGCTTGTTGTCTTTCTAGACTAGACGGAAGCATCAATTGACGTTCTCCTGGACTATGTTGATGATATTAAGAGATGCGGCTTACAAGGGCTTGATCCTCTGTCGTCTATCAAGATTATAAAGTGGAGTAAATATGATTTCCAATCATGTTTTAACGATGATGACGAATTGAAGCAAGTGCGGTGAGAAAACATTGTGTATGCACAGAGCTGTCGAAGGTGGAGTATTAAAGTCTACATACATAGAGCCAACAACTAAGGGGAACGACGCAAACGTTATCAAAAATCAACAGCACGATTAAGAGTGATAAACAATTGGTGTTGCAACTATTGCATCTGCCAAAAACATCAACGCTGTCAACACGAAATATAAAACATGAGGTAACATTTTAATACATGAAAACATCAAGACCACAAGTAAAACGAATCGATTCATACCTTGACCCGAACCCACTAAAACAAACTAACAGATCGAATAATTTTTTGGAAAATTATACAGCATTGTTTCTTTGAAAAAACGTATAGCTGACGTTGTTGAGTGACTAGGATAATTTTTGTTAAATATTCACCTAGATTTTGCTGACTATAATTTGAACATTAGTGTGCAGTAATAGCTACGGTCAAGCTTGCAGGACGAATAGTGAATCTTTATTATTTAGTAGACGTTAATCATGACGGTAAACAGCACTTAACACATTTTTATATTCCACAACGTTTTGTGGAACGTACAATATTTCCCTAATGTGCCCATGTACCACATACTTAAAAATTTCACAATTGAGTGTACGCTTTCCAACCTACCTAATTTATCAGAAATTTCATTATCATTAAACACCATTCGGCTATAGGAATTCGTGAACAAGCAATTTATCCTCCGCAATGCAACTCAAACAATCCCGTTTTAGCAAGATAATCTGCTTGTATGATGAAATCTACGATATTCTAATTGCAAATTGAATATTCGAAATCTTTCATGAGCTTTTCCAAAAGATATCGGTTACGAAGTTTTCTTATTTCCGGTAAATGCGTCTTTTAGATCGAATCATTCGAAATTTTGACACCGTGCTAATTAAACCGTTATTTGGTTTACAGAGCAGAAATGTTTAACGATCTATATATAAATGCGCGGATCACTTCGAAATCCCCGTCCATTGTTGTTCTCGTCATTTTTTATAGATGCTCCACATCATATTGCTGTAAGTTATCATATTCTTTCATGAATTCATTTTGGTGAAAAAAAGCTTTGCGGTGAGTGTCGATGTTAAAGAAGCATTTAAGATACGCCAAACTTACTTCAGTGAAGCAACGACACTGGTGTTGATATCTATGGAAGTAGATGTCCACCTGTCAATTGTAACCTATGCGACAAATGAAGCTCGTCTGGCATGCCTTTAAAAAAAAGCTTACAAATATCATCCCACCAGAAGCATTTTGCTCTTATTGGTCACACCCAGCCTGGTTTATATACCGCAAATTAGGCCGATAATTGCTAGAAATATATTACGCCGCCCGCCGCTTTTGGAATTTGCCTAAAAGTCTTAATTTCACAGTTTTCATCTATCTGAAGCCACCGGCGTTAACCCTGAGTGTATATAAGCACCGTTGTTCACCAATAGAGATGCGAATTATTGATAACACATCTCAATTCATGAATAATTATAGTTGCCATCTGCACCATATTAGACGGTTGATGGTGCACGCTCACGCATACCGATATGTGCGGTGTCGAATTGAAAGATTTGACTGATTTGCAGCTAGAAATCAATTAATTAGGCACCACGTGATTAACCAATCTGGTGAGCTAATTCGAATTTCGAAAGCGAATAAGAATCATTTAGTCTTGTGTGATGAGTTCTCAAACAAGCTCTCAAAACTAGTCTAAATGATGTAACCAATAGAAATTTTTGAACGCCTGCATGTGTAAGCTCACACTGGTATCCGTGCTACACGAAAAAAATTCTAAAATTCAAATCATTTAACGAGATATGCACAAATCTATTCCTTCATGAACTAAAAATTGTTGTTAGTGTTAACGAAGTAAAGGTCAACGATATAACGCTAGGTGAATTTCTGACTGTTAGTTAACATTTTAGGCACTTTTACATTGATTTGTTCGTTGTGTTACAGTTTGCTAATAAAACTTAATATTATTATATATTTCACGAGTTGGTTGATAGGTTTACAATATCTAGAATTGCTCTACAAACCGTTGCAAGACCGTTAATAAAACACTGTAACATTAACTTTGTTGAAAAGTTTTCTATCTCAACTGACCGCTGTTCGCATTCACAATAATTTTTGGGTAATTAAATTCAAGGTAATTCCAGGTTTTAATGGTCTAAAATGCAAAAAGCAACAGATAGGGAGGAAATAGAAATAAATACTAATGTTGTGTAGCACGTATCCTGGTATGGGAACTGTCAAACGTTAAGAACTTCTGATGATATTGCATGTAGGGAGTATCGGTACGTTTTTCATATGCAGTTCATCGATTTTATATGGAATGCTTCTTATGGGGCAGGCAGAGTCAAGTTCCGTAAAAAATATGTATCCGTATCCTGTAAGCATAATCTTACTTTTCGAACATCAGTGAAAGTTAAGTCGAGCTTGTAGCAACTTGTAATTTCACTTCACTTTCAATTGTACTTCCATTTCCATCAATGTTTGTTTTAATCAACCATTATTCCAGAATATACTTTTTCCGCGCGCGTTCCTCTTCTGCTTGATTTTCGTGGTGCTGCGTTATTGCGTGTTTGCGAATCACGACGGTTAACAGCAAAATTGACTTTCGCCACATTTTTCAGCTTTGCCAATTTTAATAGCTGATCAACGCGATACACCGGAGTTTGAAGCTGGTATATTTTTGTGTGTGGATATTTGCATTGGACATTGAATTTTCACTCTCCGTGAGTTCGTTCCTTTGTCCATTTTTCTGTAACATTTTTCTGTTATATTTTTGCGTTTATCCACTGCATAATTGGTGAGCCCGACGACCACTACATAATTGGTGAACCCGATCACTACATAATTGGTGAACCCGCATTCCATTTTTCGCTCAGAACTCCCGTTATTTTCTCAATTTCGCTGTAATGTCGTCTGAAGTTAACGAATCGCAAATGAACGTTATCAGCTGTAACACGCCAGCATTTGACCCTGCAAACCCGCACGTGTGGTTCACTCAAATAGAAGGTATGTTTCGTTTCAGACGGATCACGAAACAAGAGGTCATGTTTTCTTTCGTACAATCACAATTACCGTCCTACATCGCGAAAGAAATATTAGACGTTCTTGACCCCATGCTTTCCGTTTCGCCTTACGACACACTGAAGGCTGCTGTACTCAAGCGTAGTATGGCCGCTGACGAAGCCAGGCTAAAACAACTGCTGTCTGGTGTAGAACTAGGCGACAGAACCCCTTCACAGCTGTTACGTCACATGCGTTCCTTGGTGGGCAGCACAAAGTTAGACGATTACGTCCTACAGCAACTTTGGCTGAACTGCCTGCCACACAGCACCACCGCCATCCTTGCCGTGTCGGTCGACAAAGTCTGCCTCGACACATTGTCCAAACTAGCAGACAAAATCCACGAAAATTTAGGCGGAACCTACGTTAATTAGGCAACCAAAGCGAGTTACGTATCAGAGCTAGAAACCTCTTTAGCAACGTCGACCAGTGAGCTCTCATCATTACAGCTCACAATCTCTAACATGGAACGTTCTAAAAACTCCCCTTCATTACTTCGCCATCGTTCCAGAAGTAGAAGCCGCTCTCGCCCTCGCGATTACAACTGGTTTTGCTATTACCAACGCCGTTTCGGAGACGCCGCGCGTAACTGCCGTCCAGGCTGTAAACACCCTAACGCACACAAAGTCGGGAAATCGGGTTGTCAATCAGTAATGGCGACGGCTGCTCCTGGTAAACCCACCATTCGCCTCCTGTATGTATATGATGCGTCAAATAAACTTAACTTTCTCGTGGACACTGGTGCCGAAGTTAGCGTTATAACGCGTAGCTGTGACAAACGTGACTTTCGTCCATCAGGCATCACACTGCAGGCGGCTAACAAATCTAAAATTTTGACTTATGGTGAGAAACTTTTGAAACTTGATCTCGGACTTATACGTGCTTTCCCTTTCGTCTTCTTGATAGCCGATATTTGGAAGCCTATCATCGGTATCGACTTTCTGACGAAATACGGTCTCGTAGTCGATCTCCAGCACCGACGGCTACACGACAATACCACGTCACTAAACGTGTCCGGTAAACTATGTTCAATCACCTCACCTTGTCTTCGAATTTTCGTCCCGAACAATGCCACTTACAGCGATGTCTTGAGCGATTTCCCGACCCTAACACGCCCAGCACAATACACGGAGCGACCCACCCACGATGTTCATCATCACATCGTCACTAAAGGGCCTCGAAATGTTGCTAACGCTCGCAAGCTACCGCCTAAAAAGCTGAAAGCAGAAAAACGCGAATTTGGCTCCACACTGAGACAGACTGGCCAAAGGGTACTTGATAATCGCACTATCGGCGAAGCTGAACCACCATCCTACCGCTCAAGACCGAAGCAACACTTTCAGTTACGCAACGGTAATAAAGACAAAGCTAGAATCGATCGCTTCAAACCCGCTTACGTTGAACGGAAGTCATCACAAGAAGCTACCACTTCGACACAACCCACACAGCCTATGACGACCAGTGATGTTACATCCAATCGACCCTCACCCATCCTGTCTACTCCTTTATCCCGTCAAAAACGTACCGGCCGCAGAGTGAGGTTCTCCGCAAGACTGGTTGAATACATGCCCTAAATGGTGTATCGAGCGTTCATCCGTCGACTCACGCTCTAGGGGGGGAGTTCTGTAGCAACTTGTAATTTCACTTACCTTTCAATTGTACTTCCATTTCCATCAATGTTTGTTTTAATCAACCATTATTCCAGAATATACTTTTTCCGCGCGCATTCCTCTTCTGCTTGATTTCCGTGGTGCTGCGTTATTGCGTGTTTGCGAATCACGACGGTTACCAGCAAAATTGACTTTCGCCACATTTTTCAGCTTCGCCAATTCTAATTGCTGATCAACGCGATACACCGGAGTTTGGAGCTGGAATATTTTTGTGTGTGGATATTTGCATTGGACATTGAATTTTCACTCTCCGTGAGTTCGTTCCTTTGTCCATTTTGCTGTAACATTTTTCTGTTATATTTTTGCACTTATCCACTACAAGTTAAAGTGCAACGATTATAGGATACACATTGCAAAATCCTCCAACAGTACAGAGTAATCCGTCATCGTGGGTGTTGTATATAGGCTGCGTTTTGTTAGTTTCCGCATCAAAGCACACGGATTTGGATCGGTACATGACAGCAAATTGACCAAGTTTAGCATATTCATGACACTTGATATTACGCGCTCGTCACGCTGAATTATTCGCTTCATGATTCTGACGTTCACAGAGGTAGCATTGTTTCTTCGATTGTGAAGTAATTTTTGGATTTGACAATTTTCCCACAAGGCTGCATCTTCAAAGTTGGGAAAGAAAGCGGCACGAACCTTTATTTCTCCCTGATTCAGAGCAATGCCACAAAACTTTGCTTACGTTATCTTCTGTGAAATTAGCCTATATTGGTTGCAAGGCCGAATAATGCGTGAACTTGACTAGATTCACATGCATTTCTGAGTTTTCCAGAAATTTGATGCTAAATGAACTCGAGTCAGCCATATTTTCGAACTATTCAAACTTAAAAGTGTTGCAATTGGCCCGCTGCTCGGTCTTAATCGATGGGTGCGATTTCATAGAATTTTTACGTTAACTTCTAGGCGGGCCTTTCAGCCGGTTAATTTTTTGCTGCATGAATCCTATATCCTCAGGAGTTTAATTATGTGTAAAGTCATTCCTATTCTCGTCTTCGACGTCTGAAAAAAGGACACTGAACATCACACAATGATTTCCATTCTCCAGCTCTCAAAGTTTGACGTCGTGTTCGTCAGTTGTTCCATAGTACGAGCGGGTTCCAGTATGGATTGTTATATCTTAGCATCAAGGTTAGAATATTTTCTCCTGGTTCCTGATTGTTGTGCATCTAAAACATCACTTGATTTATATCCACTGGCGTTTACCTGTTTCCCACGACATCTCTCAGATACTGAAAATGATTTTTCTGCCTTACAAGTACATGTTTTCACACCTAGAAGCATTCTCATCAATATCCCATTACGTTTAATTGCAATTATCTTGGTATTTCTAGATGCACACAATTTCAGCGAAAATTTAGTTTCGTTCCTCAAAAACAATGCAAAGATTCATCTCCAAATCTGGATCGCTGATGAGATTCCAATTAGAGTGTTTTCTCATTCCAATGCTGAAAACCAAACGAAGCAAATATTGAAGGGTTTTCTGACCACGATTCCTGTTTGTCATCACGAGAAAGTAATGTTTGACTTAGCTCTATTCTCTTCTTCCTTAACTTTTTGCCCCATATCTCTCGGTGAAACCACGATTTCACATTTCAACCTCCGTCCGAAGGAAAATTCAGTTTGCGTTTCGAATTGTTCTTCCATAGTTATTCAAACCGTGAAATTACGTTCGATAATCCTTTCAACATCATTAAAGGATTGGAAACGTTGGGAAGTAATGCTCACTTTATTCTCGGATATGACTGAAAAATGGATTCAGCCATGTTGCGTAATTTACATAAACAAACTCCTCGAATCGATCTAAAAATATAGCACTCTTAATACTCGCCAGCTTTTTGATTCAATTGTGTAAAATTGAATTGTGCTCCACAAAGATTCTGTGCACCCAGCATTTTATCCAACAAAACGAATGCTTCATTGAGAGTAATCTCGTAACATGAATCATGGATACCATATTGTCTTTGTGATTTAGGACCCAGATCATTCCTTAACAATTTTAATTTGGTTTCCTGTTCAAGCCCAATTTTGAGATACAGAATGTCCTGCAGTTCAACGTAATTCAGAAATGCAGTTCTCCATGTAATCCATGAATCTGCATTAGAAAGAGGACATTCAACATATATCCAAATGAGTGTAAGAGGGCAAATTGTAGTAGAAGAAATCACTGCAAATAATCTGAAAAACTAGCGACGATAAATTCCAAGATATTTGGCAACCGTAGAGCTTCGCCCATTATGAATAACCGTAAGAGGGTTGTTTCAAGAATTAAGGAAAACCTTGGTAAAAGATTATGGTTTACGCTCTACCCAAAATCTTTTTAGACCCCTCGGTGCTATGGAATTACGAAGATACATAAGGTAGCGCACGTGTTAAACATAATTTTATTAGTCCAACATCGACAACGATTAATAATATTATGCAAAGTAATGCGTAATATTTGACTAATCACACTGGCCAAAAGTTTGTATAAACAGAGTTACAGACACCCTCTCTAAGCATATCCATGGCGTTTGTCATAACAATTATCACTGGTCTATCTCGACATTCTTACCTCAATAAAAGAGAATATTGGTTGTTCTTACCAAGAATGTCTAACATCGGCACTTTACCTCTTCCATCTTAATTAGTAACCGCTTATTTCAACAGTGTAGACACTTCAATTTTCCATTATGTCAACAGACTGTGAACCATAATGACAATCATATTCATCTGTCAATTTTCTAATAATTCCTTCAAATTATACAACAGCGATTTTGGATTTATTTGCAGGGATCATATACGTCAAAATTTACAAGCTAGCACATATTGGTCCATATTAATTCATCAGTAGACCTTCGAAATACTACATTCTTGCAAACCCGAACGCCAAATTGTTTCGATATCCTCCCCATCCACCTTGTTCACCGCATTCGCCCTAGCCTCTGTTATTTGAACTGCCTCAGCGTGAAGTCTTTCTTTATAAGATTTCGCACCCGTCTTATCACTTCTACGTTATTAAGATTTACGCTATGACCTGTTTCAGGCACGTATTCAACTAGGACAGAATTACGAATCAGTCAGTGATATTCACTGGGATTGCAAGGTTGATTTTCTAATCAACCTAAACATTCGGGCAAACCTTGCATTTGATTTTGTAGATGCAGTTGGCCGCACGACCTAAATGAGTTTTATCTTTGAGATGCATCAAAACGGGACTGAGCGTTCTACCTCTCCTATATGTTACTCTAATACCTGTTTTATTCATGATTCTACTTATTCCTTCTCAGGCGCTTTTGACATACAATAGAAATACCGTAGCTCCCCAAACTTTTTCTGTTTTCTTTCGCGGATATTTAACTCGGTTCAATTGGCGCTTAATTAAACTCTTGGGGTACCCAAGATCTGCACGTTGGCGATTAGGTTCTTGATGTGGTAGTTCCTAATCGGCAGCATCGATGCAAATGCTCAACCTTGTAGAAAAGCGATTTCTCTGTGCAATGAAATCCCCTTTTAGGATGCGCAGATGTGTATCTCAAAATCTCATCTGTGTCGATTGGCTTACGATATATCGTCGTTCTTATCACACCGTTGTCTTATTGCGAGAGACAGTCCAAAAAACGGAAGTGTCATATCCGTAGACTTGGCTTTTTTTCTGACCTGGATTTTCGGATCAAAATTATTGAAATAACTATGATATGCTTCTAGTCTGTTGCGCTTTGTGGTGACGGATGTATCGTAGACATAGCGCTACAATATTTTTGGTTCAAAGCTTTGTATTCCAAGGCTATCTCTTGGATGTGCTCTATGTACATATTCTCCAGCACTGGGGAAATAGGTGAGCCTATCTCTAAACCATTAGTTTGCTTGTATAGCTGTCCATTAAATAAAAAGTAGTTCATATTTATACAAATTGCTACACTGTTGATGATTTGTTGTACACTGAAATTTGTACGATACTTCCAGATCATATCAGAGTTAAGCGACTCCCTAGCTAATTCTGAAGCGCTTGTGGGGTCAACAATCGTTAACAAGGAGCTTACGTCAAAGCTAACCTTCATCATATCCTTATCAATTATTATTGTACTCAAGCGACAAACAAGAGCAAACGAGTTCCTAATAAAAGAATTCATGTTAACAACGAGCGGTTTCAAAAGCTGGGCAAAATGTTTAGCAAATTCGTGTGTAGGAGATCCAATGCCGTCTGAAATAGGCTGTAAAAGGGACGCCCACCTTCTGTATCTTCGTATGTGAATAGCACCAGGGGCTTAAACAGATTTTGGGTAGAGCGTGAACCATAATCTTTGACAAAGGTTTTCCATAATTCTTGAAACAACCATCTTACGGTTATTCGCAATGGGAGAAGCTCTACGGTTGCAAAATACCTTGGAATCTGGCGTCTTCTTCTGCAACGGGTGTGGATTAACATATATAACGTGTAATGCACATGCGGCTGAAGCATGTAGGCCTATCGGTTAGTGAACATTGTTCACACCTGCACGACAAAACAATTAATTGATCATAGAGCATGTAGCCTACAACGTGCGTTACCTATAATTTGCACACGGATTGCGCAAGAAATCGGTCAGCAGAAAACGTTAGCATCTACACACCAAAAATAAACCATTAAGGGTTTCACACATGTAAGGGGTGTATCACTCTGCATTGAACTCCCCTGTGTAACTTCGGTTACTTAGGATTAATCTGGCGAAGTCAATTTAAACCTGAACCACTCTTTGTGACAAAGCTCCTGTGTCGGAAGCAAAACGTTACCAAAAATCTGCTCTAACCAATTCATCGCAAACTTTTCAGGAGTATTATATCTACTCTATGTCTTTTAGTTACTTGCGAGGTCGTACCCACGAAATATTTTAATGAAAGAGATTTCGGCTGCAACCGATCAATATATACAACTGAAAACCTTTTGGCTAATAAATTGCTGACGACAATGCGTCATGGAAGACCTTATGTGCACAATACTAGTGAAAATTGTTGTCTGCAACAGAAACATTAATTTGCTCACAGTTCAAAAATTTACATAGTTAGTTTGGCTCCACCTGCATTCTTTTAATTAAAGATAGTGGATGCATTCTGTAGCTGTAGCGCGATATAATTTTATTTGACCGGATTTTTAAAATTTAGGATGCCACAGAGCTGCTATATCATCAATCACTTGCTAAAATATTATGCGAGCAACTTACATACTTGATCATTCAAACACGGGCTAATGGCTAGTGAAAATGTGTAAAATTAATCTGATCTACGAATGGTTAAGTCACTCTGACTGTGACATGATTAACAACGGTCAACCGAGTGCTTTATTAATAATGGCCCATGGAACATATCGTAAAAAAATATGCATAGGTCCGTTCACCCCAGGTTCATCCACCTTAGAACGTTACTTACTCGAATAATTCGATAGATTTACAATCAATTAAATGTAGCGATATTTGAAACCGTATGTACTGTTCAACCTAATTTCGTAATTTCTTCATTCTATTGCCTTCCAAAAATCACTACAAGATCGTTATTTTTCAACCTAATGCTATTTCAATATCAAACTGATTAAGTTAGTTTATTACTATTAGATAATTATACCGCGGAAGAAGAATTTGAGAGATTCAAGGATTCAAGGATTTATGGTTAAAAAGTTAATACTTTACAACACCACAGAATTACAGTATGAATAAAAACATGAAAAATACAATAGTATAAAAGTATGAAAAGTATAAAAGAATATCAAATGTAAGGCTCACGAATGATGTTCGTTTGCAAGTGCAAGTCCAATTTTGCTTCAAGAATCGCTAGGCAAGGAGAGTCCACCGCATGTTCGGGTAGGGAATTCCAAAGAAATATAGCACGTTTGGCAATAAAATGGCGCCGACAATCAATACCGGAACTTAGAACGTAAAGGGATAAGGTATGTACGCGTGCCACTTTCCAGTCACACAAATCAAGTAAGTGTTCAAGTGGATGTCCTTTAGTAGCCACAATTCTATAGGTCAAAATAGTATCGCGTCGTATCCTCCTTTGGTTGAAGTCGCATAAACCCAGACGTCGCAATCTTTCGGTGTAGGGAACATTACGAAGCCCCATCACGAACTCTGGTGCTCTAGGATAGATTTTATCGAAGAGAGCAATATCATTTCTCAGCCAAGGAGCCCAGACCTTGACCGCATACTCCATCGTAGGACGAAGGTAGACATTCATTATCCTTGGTAACGTTACCAGGGAGAATCTTTCAAATATTCTTCAAAGGATACCTAACAATATGTTGGCTTGTCGATATATATTCTGGCAGTGCAGTGTGCTCTTCTGGATTCCGCTAATCTACACTCCAAATCTTTTTCTAACGAACTCCATGCTAGGTTTTCAGTTCCAAATCGGTATGTCCAAGGAACATTCTTGCCAACATGGTGCATCTTACATTCATGTATATTGAATGACATGTCATTCATAGCCACC
>JACCGJ010002375.1:0-18472 GCA_013407085.1 Atriophallophorus winterbourni
ATTGTTGCGCAAGGTATGACGTCGTGATGGAAATGCATACAATTCACACGAGTGTGGACGCATGTGATCGACCAGTTCGGTTGTACCAGCCTTATCCAACGGTGGCTTACAAGCTCAAACCTGGCTTACCATTTCTTCACTGGTTTAAGGTTCGTGGATCCTGATCATACTACCCCTACCGGATGAGTAAAAAAAGCCTAAATGCGGTCCTGTGGTGTATGTGGGATAGAGATGCCTGCAAAGGAGCACTTTTCTTCATGATCATGGGTTTAAACACTGTCTATATGTGTATGGCTGGTCGTACTAACCTTATCCAACAGTAGCATACAAGCGCTACTTGTTTACCATTCCTCCACTGTTTCAAGCGCGTGCGGATCCTGATCTTACTGCCCCTACCTGACGAGTGCAAACAGCAGGAAACTGGGGTGTGTGTGTGTGACGGAAATGCATGCAAATGCGGAAATTTTGTACCAGTTGAACAAAGATATTCTCAGAAAAGATACATATTACATCAACGAGATTGATTTGGCAGTAATTGTATAATAAGAAGTTCATAATGCAAACGGAATAGAAGATCTTAGATGTGAAAACGTTTTGTGTCTTTCAAGATACTTCCCATCTTTGATTACAACAGGTCAAAGAAATGTTACGGTCTTTCATGTTGAATAACACTATGTTAACTGAAAACCTTAGTGGTTCAGATTTTACAAACGCAGTTGGAAAACAAATTTACCCAATTTCCGTCGATATTTCCTCACTCCATGCCAAACGTGGAATTAGTTTAACTGCTCCTTCGAACCGAATGGATGCAAACATGAAAGTACTCGAATCTCGAGTCAATCTCGTGATGTAAATGGCTGTTTTGATTCTGTTTCTAGATTGTCCTAATGAAAAAGAAAGCTTGTGTATGAAATGATCCTGCTACAATGCTCGTATGATGCAAAGTCTTTTAATAGAAATGCCGGAAATATATCACGTGAACCGTGCAAATCTGAGGCAATATACCCGCGAAGGTATGTTGCAATGTCGGTTAGGGTTTAACGTCAATAGAAAGAAGATGAAAAGCATGGGCTAAGCATATTTTCCGAAGTTTATAACAGGGCAGATCTTGAAACTAGATCGTTTGATTGAAACTCGAACGTCCTATCCGCATTGTATCTAGCCCCCTTTGCGATGTTATAGGAATCTCTAACCAGTAGAAGTTCCGTGTAGGGTACAGTACCGAGTCTTAACACTGCGGCGTATTGATGCGTCTACTGCGACTAGCATCTAATACTGGAACCAAAGTCAAGAAAACAGATACTCGGTGTGGGTTTCGATCCGTCTTCGGCAACAGACGAGTAAAAGCCAGCAATGCTCATTTCGTCACGATTGTTCACGTCGATATACTACTTATTAAAAGCAAGTAAAACGATTTTACGTTCAAGTCAGTTTCAATGATTTAAAAGATTGTACCCGGATGTTGTAACCTATTTGAGCAACCTGCGGAAAGCCATCCATTTCAACATCCTAGAAAGTTGATCAACAAAGATGCTAGCGCGAACGAAGATGTTAATTGCAACTGCAGCAAAGCGATGCTTGCGTCAACATGCCAAAACGCATCAGCTATTAGTAAATCAAGATTTATGGTTGAAAAAGCATATTGTTTCTCAATAAACATTTCATCGAGAGAGCCTTTGAAAACGGCGTCTGTAACGTTTCTATTTGAGGTCTAAACCTTAAACTCCTCGAATAAGGGATATTGTGGTTACGGGGTCTCTAACGCCAAACGTATTGCATTGAATAGCGCAGCAGCAGCGGCAGCCAGTGGATAATAGGGACATCAATTCAACGCTAAGAGGCACTGACAGTTAGTACACAAGGCAAAGGAGCAAAAAAAACCATCTGTGATATCTAGCTCAGGGAGAAATCTCTGATGCTTTCGATGCATTCATGTAAGTAGAGGAGGGTACAACCACATTTTGTTGCTCCATCTCTTTTGTAAAACATCATATTTGGAGATAGTAAGTTCAAAATCATGTAAGGAACTATTCAACCAGGTTTCTGTCACTGCAAACAAATCGTAATACGCTCAGGTTGCAAGTGAATAAAGTTCAGTAAACTTGCCTAAAAGTAATGGTGAAAAAGCATGATGAAGAATTTGACGAAGAACATGCACTAGTGGATTCGTCTATCCAGATGTGGTCGGCTGCCCCGAGATTATATCGTGGGTACAACTAATTACTTGGCTCGTCAGAGCATACCATATTAGACTTGGTGCTTTCAAGTGGTAGTTAATTCAAGGTCTCACAGTACACGCTTGTTATCTTGATATGTCAAAAGCATTCGATCGTTTCAACCACAGTCTGTTACTACAAAAGATGGAGCTATGTGGAATCATGGGTTCATGACTAGCCTGGTTTGAGGATTATCTCCGCGACCGTGTCATTCGAGTAAGTTTGATGGTGCTTTGTCACGACCTATTGCAGTAACGAGTGGGGTGCCGCAGGGTTCAGTGCTTGGACAAATTCTTTTCCTGATCTATGTAAACGACTTACCTAAACTTGTTCGCTGCAAAATCTTGTTATTTGCGGATGACATCAAGCTGTGGACACAAGTACGCACAACTGAGGATTGCAGACAGCTTTAGCTGGACCTTGATGCATTACAGGAATGGTCAGTTAGAAATGAATTACCTTTCAATGTCAGAAAATGTAAGGTATTGACTGTTGGAAGACATTTCTAGTACTCCTACACCCTTGGTTCCCATATTCTTGAAAGCACTGACAAGGAGAAGGACTTGGGTGTGTGGGTGAGCAGCACTTTGAAACCGTCACATAGCGTCACAGCTATCTATGAAAAGACGTCACGAGTACTGCTTCTGTTAAAACGCGTGTTCGGGAGTTTCACGAAGCAAACTGTTCATCGAATAATTAATACGTACTTGAGGCCAAACATGGAGTATGCGGTTCAGGCTTGGTCACCCTGGATACAGAAGGACATCAGCCTCTTGCAGAGAATATATCATCGGACCACCAAGCTCGTACGCGGTTTGAAGCACAAACAATACGAACATCGTATTGCAATCTCTTCGAATCTCGTCACCGCCGTCTTAGAGGTGATTTGATTCTTATGTTCAATATACTGCATACCCCAACCACCCCCTAAATAAACTATTCACACGACTACCACCCAGAACCAGCCGTAGTTACGACTATACAGTACTTATTCCCTACTCCAGACTAAACTGTCGAAGGTATTTTATTCTGTACGTGTATGCTTTACCTGGAAATCCCTACCCTGTAATGTTGCACATTCACCCAACTTGGATATATTCAAATCGAATTTGGACAATTTCATGTCGACCAATCCAAACATTGAACCTATATATTTTACACCATAAGCGCTTTGAACTTTGAAAACAGTTTCTGCCCTATTGATTTTTACTTGATTCCTGAACTGCTCAGTAAGCAAACAAATCCCGTTTTACTACCCATGTTATTCGTAATTCCAATATTATTCTGTGGTTTTTGTCAAGCTATATGCTTTTTAGACCATTAAAATTGAATTGAATTAATTCGCCGGCTAATGTCACAACCTCTTTGATCTCTGCGTCTGGTGATGAATCAAGTCGCATACTTGAAATCTTCTAAATACGACGGGATTTGAGTCCACTCGCTGAAAAGACCTACGTCTCGCCTGTGCGTCAACGTGGCACCATCGAAGGTATTTGGAAAACTGGACATATTGCATCAGTCGTTCACTCACTCACTCACTCACTCAGCCCTCTCCGTGCCTGGTGGCACGTGAGGCGAAGACAACCCCACGCCAGTGGTTCCGGTCCGTCGCTGCTTCCGTTGCCGTCTTGACCGTGAATCCTTGTGCATGTAGTTCGCGTTCCAACGTTCTGCGCCAAGTTTCCTTAGGCTGTCCCCTTTTTCGTTTACCTTGCGAAAGCCAGTAAATGGCTACCTTCGTATGCGAACTGGGATCCATCCTGCAGACATGACCGAGCCACGGATCTGTTGTCTTCGTTTCCGTAGCAATGTAGGTTTTACGGGATAGGTTTGCTAGCCCTAAGCCCAACTCTCCTCCTTTCTCAGACGGGCTTGGGACAGTCCTTGGCGGAGTTCATCAGTCGTTCGGATATCGTTAATTACCGCTCTGTAACCCTATTGTCAGTTCTTTCTAAAATATTGTAACGCTTGTTGCGCGAACGTGTTGCCAGACACCTCGAGAGTCATGGAATTTATTGTAAAGTACAACATGGATTCAGGAAAATATATTCATACTCGACTTAATTGCTTATTGGATGCAAGTATTTCACGAAAGGAGTTGCGAGCATACCTGTTACTTAGATAAATCGAAAGCTTTCGATGATCACACTTTGATCACACTTTACTACTTCGGAAGCTGTAGGATTTTGGTGTCACTGGAAATGCGCTTTTTGGTTCTCAAGGATTCAAGGAATTATGATTAAAAAGTTAATACTTTACAACACCACCGGATTACGGTATGAATGAAAATGTGAAAAATATAATAGTATAAAAGGAATAGAGAATATCGAATGTAAGGCTCACGAATGATATTCTTTTGCATGTGTAAGTCTAATTTTGTTTTAAAACCTCCAGGCAAGTAGATTCCACCACATGTTGGGGTAAGGAATTCCTATGAAATATACGGCAAAAAAATGGCGCAGACAATCAATACGGGAACTTGGGACGTAAAGGTATGAGGTATGTCCGCGTGTCACTTTCCCATCACACATATCAAGCAAGTGTTTTCGTGGATGTCCTTCGGTAGACACAATTCTATACGTCAGAATAATATCGCGCTGTATCCTCATTTTGTTAAAGTCACCTAGACCCAGACTTCGCAATCTTTCGATGTACGGAACACAGCAAAGACCCATCACTAACTTTCGTGCTCTGTGATAGATTTTATCGAAGAGAGGAATATCTTTTCGCAGACAAGGAGCCAATACCTGTACCGCATGATCCATCGTAGAACGAAGGTGGACTTTCATTATCCTTGGTAACATTACCAGCGAGAATCTTTCAAACATTCTTCGAAACATAACTAACAATCTGTTTGCCTGTCGATGTATATTCTGGCAGTGCACCGTGCTCTTCAGGCTTCTACTAATCAAGACTCCAAGATCTTTTTCGCACAGGTTCACAAGTTACCTGTCTGAACGCAACTAAAAGTCAGCATGGATGGCCAAATTTCCCGAACCATTGAAGCCACGAGCAGTGTTTCACAAGGTTCAGCACTCGGTCCAATACTGTTCTTAATATTTACAAATGATCTACCAAGATTGGTACGCTGTAAACTCGTCCTGTTCAATTTTGATGTAAAACTAAGGATGAAAATCAACTCTGTAGAAGTTTGCTTGGTTTAAGAAGCAGACTAAAATGGGTTGTATTGGTGGTCAATTCAAAACGAGCTTCCCTTTAACCTCCGGCAGTGCAAAATGTTGCAAATTGTGAAATCCTTCCCGTTCTCATGCACACTTGGCAGTCACACGCTTAAATGAAGTACATCGGAGAAAGATCTTGGTATCTGGATATTCGAATGGTTGAAAACCAGTCTGTAGACCAGGCCACTTATAAATGTGCACAGCGCTTCCTCCGCTTACACAGACAAATTTTCGGACGTTTGCTCTCGGTACTCATTGGTGAAGATATGCAATACATACATACACCCAGTCGTGGACTAAACAGCTCAAGGTTGAACACCGTGGCTGGGGAAACATATCGCGAGGATTTAGCAAATCGTTACTTACCATTTGTGCAGCGACTGTCTCGACTCTGATTAAGTGAGCGAGAGTGCAGGCGCATCCGAGTTGACTTTATCCTAACCTACACAATAATCCATCAGGCTTGACATCCACTTGGCGCTTATTTAGAATTGTGTTCACTCTAACGACACGTAATCACGACCTCACCCTTGAACTACCAAAATCCCGTTTAAACAGTCGTCGGAACTCATATTGAGTTTGTGTACGGTTTATCTGGAACAGTTTGCCGCCAGAAATTGTCATCACCGAATCGAATAAAATGTACGATTTTTATGTTGAACAATGCTGCGTTAGCCACATTTTATTGATAATCACAAGTGCTTCGGTTTTACACACGCGCTTGATGAACAAATTTACTCAAACATACATTTCCGACCCACATATTCCTCATCATCGACTGGTTATATATTCAACATCATGCGATCAACTGCTGAAGCGTATCGCCGGATTCAATTCTGATTTTGCTCTCATTCGTGAACACGCTTTTTGTCATGCCCACGATATTCATCATCGATCGCTCGACAGAACCACTGCTTGTGCGCACACCACTGAACCCTGCTGCTCACAACCTTGACCGGACGACCTCGAAAAGAAAACAAAGCGCACTGAGCTGCATGTGTACGGTTTGCCAAAAGGCGGTAAGGCGCTTGTTTGTTAAAAGTGCATGCAAAATGCGACAAATCGCTGACCTCGGATTTGTTATCGATTAGTAATGGAGATAATTGTACCGGTGTTTGTTACGTTTGCCAGGTTTGCAAGGCCAAACCAACAGCGTCATCCTCGGAGGCGAAAACCCCTGAGTATGAAATTTATACGTATCTAAATGGACTGGAATCCAGTATACAAAACTGAATGAACTGATAAAAAACGTAATAGAAAATCTATCATACTCGAACAGGCCAACATTTGTCCAGATAACCGCGCAGATGGTAAGTCAAACGGGTAAGTGTTCGCCGGGATCAGTGACTCCTCAACTGAACGGAAACGAGATGGGGCTCAGTAAAACCAGTTCTCAAAAGAGCGGCTCAAATTATAAACCAAAATCCGGGGGTATAAACCTTAGTGTTATATATACCAAAGTGAACGACGGGAAACGCTGCTCGAAGCTAAGCGAAAACATGGCTTAGTTGAATGGTATAAACTCTGTAGTCAGATGAGACTGACCGTAGTTACGCCCTCATCGGCTGAACTGCCATCTGAATTCTCATCACAAAGATAATCCTCGCCTCTTACGAATAACGCACTCGATCTGGCAAAGCAAGTAAGAGAGTCGTTTCCATGACCGCGAGCCTGGATACAGTATATCATCTGGTGCATATCATCAGCTAATGAAGGATTTGCCATTTGGGAGTCTAGATGAAATGTTTTCGAAGTGGCGAGGTCGCTGATGGAACCCCTCGTACGAAATCGTCCTAAAGTTCCAGCCTGTGTGGACGCAAATTTCATTTCCTGGAGGTCATTAAGTTCATTTTTAATTGAGTGACGTGCATGTGCTTTGTTGATCAGATGGACGTGGTGCCGAGTCCAAGTCGGCATATCCTGGTGGGAAAGAAAAGGTCAATCCACCTGTCGCGATCAGTCCACTTCACGTGGTTTAATATTCCTCGTTGTCCTTTCAGTACGATTATCACTTTGGGCAGACGATTTTGAGCTGGACAGAATCGTCTTGGAGTCTGAATATGTGGCAGCCTAAAGAACAGCGTGCATTGTGAGGTCATTTACAAGCGTGCTTCAAAGCTTCTAGGTATGCTTCGACGGATCTTCAGAACCTTTACGCCTGTAACTTTGCCAAGCATCATGAAGACCTACTTAATTCCCACAATGGAACATGCAACGCAAGCATGGACTCCGTGGATGAAAAAAGATATATTCTTGCTTGACAGGATATATCATCGTGCAACTAAACTCATGCGTGGTTTTCGAGACCTTACATACGAGGAAAGGTTGAAAAAGCTAAAGCTCCCCACTCCCCTTCAACGTAGACTTCGAAGTGACGTTATCATTACTTACAAAATATTGAATACTCCAGATCATCCACTCAAACATTTGTTCAAATACCGTGAATCAGGAATTACACGTAGCTACTCAGCGGCACTACAAATTCCCCATTCCCGTACTAATTGTCGCCGATATTTCTATTCGGTACGTGTCTTTTTCCTGTGGAATGCCCTTCCCGAAGCAATTATCACCTCTCCCTGTATCCAAACATTCACTCGAACCTTGGACACTTATTTGTTACACAACGAATTGACGATGCCTGTGTATTGACTCAGGGTAAGCATATTACTTGACTCCAGTGACATCGTATAATTGATTTTTTTATACCTCTTATTGAACGCATATTTACTATGATATGGTAATTGTGAAGCTATGTGCTTTTTGTGACCATAAATTCTTGAATCCTTGAATCTTGAATCCCTAAAATGTTAATGCAGCAAAGCAACACGGTTTGAAGCAATGGTTATACATTGTCGATGTCATTGGATCTCGTGATTCAATTGTTGTAGACACTTTTAGAATACCTAAATCCTCCATCTACAAACGCAATGGTCCCAGTCCTCTGAAGATCACTTTTTGAACGGCCGCCATGGCTATTGCTATCAATACCAACTGGAAATCTAACCGCTCAAAACTTCCAGCAGACGTGAGACTAAGCCTGTCCGAGCCTGTTCCCTCACAATCACCCCAGTGTACCATCGCAGTCACAGTTTGATTGCAATCTTGTTACTGACATTGAAAATGTTATTCAAAAAAACGAAAAAAGGTCCGACTCAAAGCTAGTAGGATCGCTAGCTACGATACACGATCCTACATTGTGTAAGATAAATACGATCAAGTGCATATATACGAATGCTCAGCGCTTGTTCAATATCAGCTTACATGAAGGAAAAAGCAGGGATGATGACTCCAATTTATACAGGCGGTAGCCGTTCAGACACCGAAAACTATAGACCGGTAACGCTACTACCGGTGATCTCTAAAATAATGGAACACATTGTGACGGCGCGCATAAGAGAACATTTTGAAAACCAAAATATTTTTACCGCAGCACAACACGGTTTTCGAAGAAATCGTTGCTGTTCATCTAGCCTTCATACAACGTTCGAGGATTGCGCCAAGGTACTAGACGATGCTGAGGATGTACATGCTTGCTACATCGACATTTCCAAAGCTTTCGATAGAGTCAACCATGACATTATAATAAAAGGCTCGAAGCTTATGGAATAACGCTAATATTGATGAATTGGATAAGGGACTAGCTTTCTGATAGACACGTCCAAGTTCGCGTTGGCAGCACCTTATCTAGAAAAAATAGACGTCACGAGTGGAGTTCGCAAGATCGGTGCTTGGACCTCTTCTTTTTTTGGTGTATATGACGATATAGTAGAGGATATTGGATGCAACTTGATACTATTTGCCGATGATATTAAAATTTGAAAACGTGTCAGGTCTGTTAATGACTGTATGGCATTACAACGGGATCTAAGCATCTTATTTCGTTGGTCCCAGTTAAATGAGTTACCATTTAACCCTGCGAAATGTAAAATGCTGCAGCTTGAAAAATCTCTGCACCACACGTATCAGCTTGTCACACAAGATCTCGTCTGAACCACCGCAGAAAAAGATTTCGGTATCTGGGTTTCGTTTAACCTTAAGCCTGGACATCATTGCCGGATGGTGTACAATATTGCTTGCCGTATCTTGAGTCTTCTCAAAAGAATATTTAGGATTTTTACACCCGAAACCCTACCCCGGGTAATTAATACCTATATACGTCCTGTTATGGAATATTCCATCCAAGCCTGGGCTGAGGAAGTATATCGAACTACTCGACAGGATTTATCATCGTACTACAAAGCTGGTCTCCCGGTACAGAAATTTGCCTTTCACAGAGCGAATGTTGAATCTAAATCTACACGATTTTACCCAACGACGGATACGTAGTGACCTCCTGTTGGCATTCACAATCTTGCATACTAAAAACCATCCCCTTAAACAATTGCTCAATACCAATGGCCTTACTCCAACGCGAAAACATTCAAAAGCTTTAAGCATTCCGTATTCTCGATTGAATATACGAGCTAATTTTTTCGGTAAGAATTTGTTTCACTTTAACATTTTGCCTGAAGAAATTACACGCTCAGAATCTGTTACGGTTTTCACTTCTAAACTCGATAAGTAAATGACGAAGTATGCGGTATGTGACTGGCCCTATTGATTTTGGAGAGATTTTGTATTTTTACTCCATATACCTGTCATCCTACGGTTATTGTTAAGCTTACTGTTTTACTACTATAAAACTCTCTGAGTTGTGAGTTCTGAGTGGTAAACCTGTGACCGAGTTGTGCTCGCGGTGTTAGTCATTGTTTTAATAAACGTTTTGACCGATGCGTGTTGTGAGCTCGTTACGATATGGCCTCATTTAAGCAAATCAGGAAGCATCGTTATATTAAAAACAGCAACAAGGACCATTGAGACTTTACGATTTGGGGAGGTTAACTCTTTAAAGTAAAAGCCGTTCATGTTTCAGAACTCGTGTCCGTTTGTGGTCAAGTGTTCTGACTACTGGCGCATAAGATAGGGTGCAGCATAAGTGAGAAGCAGCTACCTAATACAACGGTAGTAGGGATAAGCGGATTCGTAGAGCAACCGGTATTTTTTGTCCCGATTGAACTCTCGTCTATGGGCCAATAACAAGTTGACGGTAAAGACAAAGTTGATGGTAAACATCGCTTGTGTACTAAATGATATACCGTAGGCGCGAAACCTGGACCATCCACGCAATACATGAACGGAAGCTAAATAGTCTCTATTCACGAACCATCTTGCACGTATCATGGATGGATAAAACAACGAATATTGATATGCTTTCTAAAGCTGATCTACAGAGCATGTTCACCCTACTACCACAGAGCCGCTTACGTTGTCTGGGTCCTGTGTATAGAGTGGAAAATGGTCGTTTTACAAAAGATCTACTTTATGGCGAGTTGAAATCAGGAAGTCGATCGTTGGCACTTGTGGTACAAAAACGTATGAAATAGAGGGCAACGACAGTAGTTTTGTTCCAATCACACAGATCATATCCATATTTTTTACTCTGAGCTGGTAGGGAGAGTGCGGTCGAGTTTAGTTTTAAAAGATGGGTCAGTTTGCGTTTACAAACCATCGTGCGATCACATGAATTCTCGTGCACGTGTCGTAAAAGGCAGAATGCAAGTAAACTGTTTGAAGAAAAACAAAAATCTAATTAACTAGTAGGTATAAGGTGAATAAAAATTATTTACTTTCGCATCAGTGCTGAGCGCCAGATTGTGGAGATTTCTGCCCCATCCACCTTATTGACCGCCAGTCGACCTGCCTTGGCAATTTCGACTGCCTCCGCATGTAGGCGTTCGCTATACGGTTTAATACCGCGTCTCAATATTGCCACATTGTCTAGATCGACGCTGTGGCCCGTATCTAAAACGTGCTCCGCCAAGGCGGAATCACGCATAAGGGATTGATATTCCCTCGCATCCCGGGGCTGTCTCCGGACACGCTTTCGGTGTTCTTCGATTCTAGTGTGAATTTCCCTGGAGGTCTGCCCCATTTAAACACCCGAACAGTCCTTACGGTTGATTATGTGGATGCTTTTCGTAACGCTAGATAAAGGCGTCTTATCCTTGAGGTGCATCAGAACCGAACGGATAGTTTTCCCTTTCTTATAAGTTACGCGTATGGCCGCCTGGTTCAAGATTCTACGTATCGCTTCAGATGTGCATTTTACATACGGTATACAAACTGTATCCCGCCAATTTTTCTCCGATTTTTCGGATGGGTATTTTACCTTGATCAATTGGCGTTTTACAAAACTTTTAGGATAACCGCGGTCTACGAGCCTTTGGCTCGCTTCACGGTGCGTCTGTTTTCGCTCCCTTTCGTCGCTGCACATGTGTTCTATCTTATGGAAATTATGGACCTAAACTATGGAACTAAAGACCTGTCTTGGATGAGCGGAAGTGTATCGTAGTACAGCATCTGTATCGATAGGTTTCCGATAGACAGAAGTTTTTATTTTCCCGTCTACTTTTTGTGCTAAACAGTCTAAAAATGGAAGAGTGCCTGTGCAGGATTCTACTTCCTTTGTGACAGTAATACATGGGTCTATTTCATTTAAATATTTAAAGAAGGCCTCTAACTGATCTCGCTTGATGATAACAAATGTGTCATCAACATAGCGCCACCATAATTTTGGCTTGAGCCCTCCATTGTTAAGGGCTTTGTTCTCGAAATGCTCCATATACATGTTCGCAAGTACTGGAGATATCGGTGAACCCATTGCCAACCCTTCTTTTTGTCTATATAATTGCTCATTAAATACGAAGTGGTTCATGCTTAGGCAGATCGATACCCCGTTGATAATTTGCTGGACGCTCAAGTTTGTGCGATCTGACAAACTGGCATCAGTTCCAAAGCCCGTCTAGCTAGTTGTAACGCACTTGTTGTATCGACGTTGGTGAACAAAGCGCTCACGTCAAAGCTAACCATTATTTCATCGTCATCTATTGTTACCGACTTTAAGCGTGCTGCAAAGTCATATGCGTTCTTGATGAACGAGGCTGTATTGCCGACTAAAGGTTTCAACAAATAAGCCAAATGTCTAGCTAACTCGTGCGCAGGTGATCCGATACCGTCGACGATAGGTCTTACAGGAATGCCTTCTTTATGTATTTTAGGTAGGCCGTAGAACCTAGGAGTTAGAGTAGACTTGGGATACAGGTTATACCACAATCCCTTTCCCAAACTCTTCTTAACGCCACGCAAATACCTAGAGACGACCGTTTTGCAGTTATTCATTACCTTTTTCATTTTACCATTATCTATCCGTTCATAAGGTCCCTCGGATAAGTGTACCCCAACCTTGTCTAAATAGTCGCTTTTGTTCAAAATTACCGTTACTTTACCTTTGTCAGCCTTAGTAATAGCTATATTTGTATCTTGTTTCAGCGTAAGAAGTGCTTGTCTTTCGTGTGAATCAAGGTTTGCATCGCCTTGTTCCTGGTTTTTAATGACACCTGCGATACAATTTCTTACCGCGTCTGCCTGTTCGTTGGGGAGTGCATTTAATGATCCCTCAATACAGGGGATAAGATCCTCAGCTTTCATAAAGCTCTTACTTATGCAGAAATTCAAGCCCTTCTCCAACAATCTTTGTTCAGCTTGCGAAAGTTGTCGATTAGATAAATTCAAAACACTAGAATACTGGTTGCTAGATAATGACTTATTAGATTTATCTGAAGAACGTTTATTATAAAACTCGAATAACTTGTTGAACTTACGGTTTTGTCTTTCTCCTATTCGCTCCGTTTGTGTGGCTAAAACCTCCGCGTGTTTTCCACAAATTCTGCAGAAATCCGCTTCGGATAATTCAACGCGCAGTTTCGACATCATTCTCGAGGCTTTCGATCGAGCGGCCAATAGGGTTTCGTTGACCCGGTGGATCCTTTGTTTCAAAAACACTTTGGATGCGCTCGCGGCAGCCTTTGTCGATTTGCGGGAATTATCCGGAGGTTTTACCACCAGGCCACAGCGTCGATCTAGACAATGTGGCAATATTGAGACGCGGTATTAAACCGTATAGCGAACGCCTACATGCGGAGGCGGTCGAAATTGCCAAGGCAGGTCGAAATAAGGTGGATGGGGCAGAAATCTCCACAATCTGGCGCTCAGCACTGATGCGAAAGTAAATAATTTTTATTCACCCTATACCTACTAGTTAATTAGATTTTTGTTTTTCTTCAAACAGCTTAACCTTAGCCCCGTTAGTTATGTACTTTTACGTATGTGGGCCGCTGTGTCAACTGACCTTGACCGTGTTCACTTGTATCAGATTGACGTGGATACACACTGTGTGGAAAATCGGCCACTGATCCTGGTCATTCCCACGAGACGTGACACACTGTAGTCGTACTATAGGCTGTTTAGCGGTAAGGTCAAATAAGTGGTGGTGGGTTGACTGCTACTTAATCATGTTCCCTGTCCTGACTATCACCCTTGGTCTGACGAAGCTTCTGTGTCAGAAGTGAAACGTTACCCAAAAACTACTCTAACCGATTGCACTCAAATTCCTTTGCATTATGAATACACGATCGGTCCCAAACATATTCCAATCGATTGCTAGTAAACTGTCTTGTTCGCATGCTTTCCAATCACACAACTCCCCCGATCGGTTTTGTGTTGTTTGCACTCCAGCTAGGGACACGTCGTCCATATTATCGATCAATCGATCGATAACCTGACTTTCTCCTCAGGCAAATGTGCAGGTGACCTGATACATCATCTGGTCAGGTCTCCTTTGGGAGTTTTGACATGTCTGACCTCAAATGAGCGACATTTCGAATTCAGCCAGAGCCGGTGTTAATCACGCGACCCAACGAAAGTTCACGTGAGGACACCAATTTGAATTCTATACCACGTGAGTTCAATGATCGATTTTCAATCGACCATGGGCACTTGACTGATCAAATGGATGACGGGTAAAAATCAGCCAGTTGGTTTGTTTCCTTAACGCTTTCCCAATGACATCCAATTTTGCAACACTTTAGGATCGATAAACCTTTTCTCAAAATAGCGATATTGATCAAAATATTAGATTTTCTTATCAAATAATGCGGTCAAATTGACACGTTCGTCCTGCTTTCGTAACGTCACATACTACTTGTTTATATATTCTGATTTTAACCGAAAATTAACATAAGGTTGATGGTACCAATCTTATCTAACAGGGGCATACAAACGCACAGAACTTGTTCACCATTCCTTCAATATTTTATGCGGATCCTGATCGAACTGTTCCGTGTACTGAACGCGCAGAACTCACTCCCCAAAGATCTAGTCTTGGCAGCTTCATTGAGCGTGTTCAAACATGGGCTGGACGAACAGTGTCAGACGCTCTTCCCGAAGCATTGCCCATAGGAATAAATTCCCCTTTTTACTGACAGAAAACAACAAAAATATTGTGAAAATCTTTTCGAAACACAAAAATGCGTTTCTTGTCCAAGTTTTTCGATTTAGTTGACATTGACTGCTGTTCATCTTCTTTTAATTCGTGCAGCATGCACTATCACTCTCAACTTTTCTGTGATGAGACCCCTCCTATCTTCCATTCACATGTACACACGCCTGTGCTCCCTACGAATCAATCCTAGTAGTGGCGGGTGCTTTGAAGCACACCTCCGAGAGAATCTGGCCACTCGTTTCGACTTGGTCGACTATCTCCCTGTGATACTGATACTGATACCTGATAAGTGAAAATAGCACGAAACCGGTCTTTGAGTGTGTGTGTGTGTGTGTGTGTGTGTTATGGAAATGCATGCAAAGGTGTATCTTTGTTCAACGTGCGGTAGTTTCTATTTACAATTCGATCGCGCTTACTCCAATTGTTGAGACATTCGTTATACGCGACCATTTTCAGAGATGAACGGATTTTGCAGACTGCCCGATTCTAATTGTAATAGTCCCAAGCTAAAGTGGCACACCGCAGCTCGTAAACTCGTCGTACACTTGTGATTCAAACTTCAAGAATTTATGGTTACAAAAAGCACATAGCTTCACAATTATCACATCATGGTAAATATTCGTTAAGGGAAAAGGTATAAAATAAACATGTAATGTCAATTATAGTCCAGTTGAATACTTACCATGTGCTAATACGCAAGTGTCGTTAAATCTTTATGTAACAAATAAGTATCCCAATTTCGAATGAACGTTTCGACGCTGGGAGCGATGACGAGAGTTTCGGGGAGGGCATTCCAAAGGAAATAGACGCGTACACAATAAAAATATCGGCGACAGCTGATACGGGAGTGGGGGATTTGTGGTGTCGCTGAGTGGTTGCGTGTATGTCGTGACTCACGGTATTCGAATAAATGTTTTAAATGATGATGTGGGGTATTTAATATTTTGTATGTTAGTATGACATCACTTCGAAGGCTTATCTGAAGGGCAGTAGGGACTCCCTACTAGGGAGTCTCGTACGTTAGTTTCCAGAAACCACTTACGAGTTTGGTTGCACGATTGTATATTTAATCACACAATAATATATCCTTTTTTAACCACGGAGTCTAAGCTTATGATGCATGCTCCATGGTTGGAATTAAGTAGGCTTTCATGATAGTGGGCAACGTCCAGGCGAGAAAGTTCTGAAAATCCGTCGTAGTATACCTAGAAGCTTGGAATCACGCTTGTAGATGACCTCACAATGCAGGTTGTTTTTCAGGCTGGCGCATACCCAGACTTCAAGATCCCTTTCCGACTCGGTCCAGCTCAAAATCGTCTGCCCGAAGTGATATTGATACTGGCATGGGTTACCATCCATGGTCGGCATCGACCGGACGAGTCCAACAACAACTCAACACTTCGCTTCATTTTACACTGTTAGGTTCCAAATTCAATCAGTCTTTATCAAAACCTCGTATCTAGTGTGCATGTTCCAAGGGACTTGAGGTCGTACCTCCTTCCGTTTTACCCGAAGCTGCGAACAAGCTGATCAACACTGGACTTTGCACTATTGCATTCTATAAACGTACGTATGATATATAATTCATCTGTCACGAAATTGTTTGCTCATCTATTTTGTCAGTACCCGTCCGAATCGCTTACATGCATTTCAAACAAAATTTTGGACGAGTTCTTATTGAGTCACCCGTTTCCAGATTCTATTCTACCATTAGCGTGCGTTTAATTACGTGAACTTATCACGATAATGATTGTTTAAGGAAAGGTGCTTTTCAGAGCATTAACTTGACGGGTGTAAACTGTTTCAAAGCTCTTGGAAGGTGGTCTCGGCTGACCGACTTCCTTTGTTGCCGTATCCAGGAGAAATGTCCATAGAAAATGATACGATCAGCTGAAAGACATCCAGTGCTTGGTTGCATCTCATGGTGGCACAGTGTTAGCTGTAAATAATTAATTGACCGTACAATCACACACGGATTCATTTTGTTTGAGCTAGGTGATTCGGGTGTGAGTTGAACTTTGGTCATTGCGACAACACTATAGTTCATTGCATGAATCTATCAATTGAAGCAAACTTCGTCAGCCAGCACGTAGGAATATTACTCATGTGAAAACGTAACCTAATCACAACATAATCATAGGCTTAGGGCAAACAATATGAAACTGACCACCAATATCATCCCCAGACAAGCAAGTGGCGTTACTCCTGATGGGAGAGAACTGCTAGCGGTGTCAATCCCAGATTCATCTGGAAGAAAAACAATAAGCTTAACGAAAACCACCAGATGACGAGGTGATGAATAATTGGGCAAAAAATCAATAAGGACGGTCACATGCCGCACTGTTCGTCATACATTCATCGAGGTTTGAAGCGAGAACCCCTACCGATTCTAGACGTATGATTTCTTCGGACAAGGCGTTCTAAGAGAATGAGATTGTAACTGAGAAATATTACGACGGATAGCAAATCGAGAACGGGTGCGTGGGTTGGGGTCAAAGCCTTTTAATGTTTTCGTGTTTGAGTAAGATCCTTGGGCTTTAGTAAGTGATCATTCGTAGATTTATTCATAGATGATATGCGGGTAAAAAGATATGTTTTACAAGACCCACAAAAATGTACATCGGGTCGGATGGTTGAAAAATATCAAAATATTCAAAGTAATTCAAAGTAATTCAAAGTTTTAATGGTCCGAAAAAACAAATACTTTACAGTAACCACAGATTAAAAATATAGGGAATGCATAAAAACAACACAAATGTTTTATCAATATGGAAAGTCAGCACGTGTATTCAGGTGCGAGGTTGGGTTTAGTCAACATATACTTGTCAAGTTCAGCCTTGAACAAGTTCAGGCTTGATGCGCAAATGATATGTGGGGGCAGAGAGTTCCATATGAAACAAATTCGGACAGCAAAGAAAAACCTTCGACAATTTGATTTGCTGCCACGTGCTTCTTGCCGATGAAACAGGTGTTCAAGTGGGTGATCCACTGTATGCAGAATGTTGAGACGACGGTACGAAAAGTCAAAGAGTTGCAATCCTCTCCTCGTATGGTCTGTTATATAGCCCGGTCACCAGTTTTGTAGTGCGGTGGGATACGCGTTTCAGCAAGGACATGTCCTTCTGTAACCATGGGGACCATGCTTGAACAGCGTACTCCATTGTGGGTCTGATATATGTGTTAATTATCCGCGGGATTATCTGCTTTGTGAAACTGCCGAAGTTCCTTCTGAGCAATGCTAAGCATTAGCAAGACTTTTGTTATTGACATATTGAGTATCTTTTTTCAACCAAGGATCCCATGCCGGTATAGCATATTCGATATTAGGAAGGATGTAGTTTGAAATCAATTTGCAGAAAATTTTCTACAAAACGAACCTAGGACTTTTCTAAGGAGACCCAAGTTGCTTTCAGCTTTGCATTGGATAATCACGCCTAAATCTTTTTCGGAGGAGGCGGGTTTAATAATAGTACGACCTATATAATATTCTTTGCTCAACTTGCTGTTGAGCGAAGATAGGCTACATTTCGAAGCATTCAGTGGCATTTCGTTGTCTAGGGACCAGGTGTAAATCATATCGAGATCCCGCTGCAGGTTCTGCGCGTCGGCAGTGGAGTTCATCTTGCGCCAAAGCTTTGCGTCATTAGTGAATATAAGCATCGACAACTGCACTACAGTAGGCAAGTCGTTTATAT
>JACCGJ010002376.1:0-21946 GCA_013407085.1 Atriophallophorus winterbourni
TTGTCTTTTTTCCAGCATCGATTATTGCGCGTTGCTGTCCTACTACTATCCTACTACTACAGCGCCTGGCACCGCGATCATCAGAGATTGCAAACAGAGAAGGAAGAAAATTACCTTTTGGCAGTGCATCGATTATAGCGCGGTGCTCCTCCAACTACATTCTCCTAGACCTACGACCATCAGAGGTTTCACACGGAGAAAAAGGATTGACCCTTTGGCAGTGGTGGGCGCTTCTCCGCAGCATTCCACCGAAAGAAATTCTGGACGCTCGATTGGCTTGTCAGCCACATACTGTCCTGTGCAAACTGAACTGAACTGAACTGATACATTCCAGGTAACCATCCTACCAGAACTTTGCGCGGTACGTTCAACTTTGTTGCATTTCCCACGCTCCGATAAATATCATTACGAATCTTTGCTATTCCTTGAATTTGCAGTAAAATAGAATAACTATTTTACTATATTATTGATATTTTTCTGATTAATTACGCCAGTAATAAAATCAGCTTGTATTTTTCTACTGAACTATCATTACTCACATTCTACCGATAGATATGAGTTCAAAAAATACCTGCCTTAACGGAAAATGTGGCAAAATGGTGGCTAAGGGCATCGAGTGCACAGCTTGCAAGCGCTGGGCTCACCCTAGCTGCTCAGGCATACATAAATCTCACTACGGGATTTATGCAAAATACCGCTGGTTGCAGTGGTATTGCTCCGGCTGTCACGAGGCTGCCACTGACGCCGCTTGCCAAAAGCCAAGGAATAGAGTGACGTCGCGAAGCTCGTCATATGTTGCAGCCGCTAAATCGTATGCATCTGTGGTAAGAACAAATATATGTTCTGAGACTACAGCAGGCAACGCTATAGCGCTCAAATCTAGCCGGCTGCAAAGTTCTTCCAAGCAAGCTACCTCTCCTAAGGTGGTAAATGGAGCAAGGACTTCAAGTAAGCGTGCTAACAAAAAGGCGAAAAAAAGGTCATCCCCTGACGTAGACGTAGCTCTCCAGGTACCTATTCCTTCAAAGCAAGCTTCCTCTCCGAAGGTCGTAAACGTAGCCCAAACTCCGCAAAAACGTACCAAGCGAGGTAAAGCCCATACTCAACGGAAGAAACATGGAAATGTTGCTGGCTCACCCGACCTGGATAAAATTATCCAGGAATTAAACGGTTTGCGTAAGCAAGTTGAGTCACTTAATGGCACTTCTTATTACTCTTCAAAAACTAGAACCCGAAATGTTCTAGTTTTCAATCGAGCGGAGCCTTTTATTAGGGAATCTAAAAGTCGAAGAGATTTTGATCGCAGATGTATTAGCGATCTCATCCGGATGGTAGGTCTAAAGCCTTCTACTCCCACGGTGCGAGTTCACCGTGTAGGGAGATGGAAGATGGATAACCGCCCTAGGCCGATACTGGTAGAATTCAAGTACCAGGCTGATCGGGATGCGTTATTGTCTAGGGCTGAATACATCGCCACAACAACTCTAGACAAGCTTCAGGTTAAGCCAGACAACCCTCCATCTCATATTAGACAAAACCCTTCCGCTCCACATAGGAGAAACTTCGCTTTAAGGACATCTGCTATCCGTAAGACTGATGCAAACCGTAGCGCTAGTGAATCCGTTAAGATCTTACCGAAAAGCTCATCGCTACGAGTCTGGCTGTCCGGATTAGACGACGTTGACGCGCTTATCGAAAATGAAGATGGGAGCCAAGCAAATTTCTCCAGTTGTTGCTCTTCGATAGAGGCGGCCTCAATCTTTAGTCAACGGTCCGTAACACCCATGCAAGAGGTCGTTGATCCAGATACTCCTGCTTTAAGTAGCACGCCAAAAACGTGCACCTCCCTCGGGTGCTTCGACCGAGGGCCAATCAGGGTTAGTTTCAGAAGCACGCAAAACCAGCGCCCCAGTGCTGTACGCTAATGTGTGCAGCATAAGGAATAAGTGGGCTGACCTCTCTCTTCGTGTGGCTGAGTTGCACCCCCGGGTCATAGCGCTTTCTGAGACCTGGCTGTCTGCGATTGATGAGGTGCCGGTAAACATCAGTGAACAGTATCTCGTCATAAGATGCGATAGGCCGGGCGATAGGAGAGGCGGTGGCGTTGCACTGCTCTTGGAGTATGGTTTGCACAACATGGGTACAGGGATATCTCTAGCCATTGAAAACGTCCAAGTTGTTACGAGTATTCTGACTTGCTACAAGTCATCTCTCGCAATTGCTTGTGTCTACGTCACTCCCAGTGCATCCATACAGGAGTTTACACAGCTTATTGAGACACTCGACGGTTTGTTTCACTCAGCTCACAGTGTACTTATCTTGGGTGATTTCAACCTCCCAGACATAGATTGGCCTGTCCCCACTGGTCTAGTCACCCAGCAATCTGACACCTTTCTCGAATGGCTCCATAATCATGCGCTGCACCAGCATGTCAATGATCCTACAAGGTTTCGCCAGGGATGCACTCCATCCACTCTTGACTTGGTATTGTCGTCCCAGCTAGAAGCCATTAGTCATTTAAAGTACCTACCGCCGCTCGGCAAAAGTGATCACGTAATGATAAGCTTCGAAGCGATATTGCGTTTTCGCAAACCTTTCTCTCGTCCTAGACGCAATTTTAGGCGTGTAGACTGGGGTTTACTCTTGCAGTCTTCAAAATCTTCCCTTCAGTTATCTAGCGATTCAAATGTAAATGAAAACTGGGATAGAATTTCTAAGTATCTAAACGAGTTACAAGACAAGCACGCTCCGCTGCAGTGTGTGAGAAGGCATCGAAGGCCACCCTGGTGGTCTCCTCGAGTCCGTAGGTCTACCCGTAAACGGGATCGTCTATGGCGGCAATATAAGCTATCCCTTACTTCTGGTTCTTGGGCCCGCTACAAAACCGCTCGGAATGCCTGTGTTAAATTACAACGTGTGCTCAAACAGCATTTTGAGTTATCTCTAGCTAGGGATGCTAAATCCAACCCGAAAAGGTTTTATAGCTACGCACAGTCAAAAGGAAAAACTAGGGAAAACATAGGGGATTTGAAACTGGAGGACGGAAAAGTTGCCGATACCGACCTGTCTAAGGCGACTGCTTTCTCAGGGTTTTTCAGTAGCGTTCAACGACGGGATAATTCTTCAAACGCACCGTCAGGTCTGCTTAACCTGACACCTGGTGTCCATGTATTAGATGAGTTGTCCTTCAATGAGGCTGAGGTGTTTGACGCACTTATCCATGTTCGGGTCAACAAATCTGAGGGACCGGACGGCATCTACTCAATTATGCTTAAGAATCTTGCCTCAGTGCTTGCCGAACCGTTTTGCCAGCTCTTTAATTCATGCCTGCAACTAGGAGTTGTTCCCAGTAAGTGGAGGGAAGCCATAGTCGTGCCAATACACAAAGGCGGTTGCAGGTCAACTGTTGGTAACTATAGACCGGTCAGCCTGACCAGCACCGTCTCTAAAGTAATGGAAAAACTGCTGCGTGATAAAATCTGTCAGCATCTTTGTCGGCATTCTCTGTTGAGTGTAACTCAGCATGGATTTCTTAAGGGTAGATCCTGTCTGACTAACCTCCTTAGCTTTCTCAATACTGCCACTAAAAGGATGGATGAAGGGAAGCCTGTCGAAGCCCTCTACCTAGACTTCAGTAAGGCTTTCGATTCCGTAAATCACCGCCTTCTAGAGATTAAGCTAGCAGCCAAAGGCATACGGGGTAGTCTACTTGCTTGGATAAAGGCCTTTCTTACAGGTAGGACATTCCGAGTGAGAGTAGGATGTACGCTGTCGAATCAAACCGACCTGATCAGTGGTGTACACCAAGGTTCGGTACTTGGCCCTCTTCTATTCCTGATTTTCATCGATGACTTGTCCTCTGAATTGAAGTGCCCATGCTTCATTTTCGCGGATGATGTGAAATTCATCGGATCAACGGATGAAGAGACCTTGATGCACGACCTTGAGCGGGTCATAAACTGGTCATACCAGTGGGATCTCCCACTGAACTTAAATAAGAGCCAACTCTTGTCAACACTGGTTGATAAGATTTCGGTCCAGGTGGCGGGGAATTCCCTCAGTGTTAACGCCACACAGTTTGTTAAGGATTTGGGTGTACTGGTTAGGGCTGACTTCAAATGGGAGGACCAATGTGCCGCTGCGGCTCAGCGTGCACGCAAGGTACTTTTCGGCTGAAATCAGTGCTATCGAGCAGAAGACCCGATGTATTCCTGCCACTGTACAAGGCATTAGTTCGGCCGCATCTTGAATACTGTGTTCAGGCGTGGTGTCCTCACTACAAAAAGGACATCCTTCGACTTGAAAGTGTACAGCGCCTCGCAACTCGCATGATTGAAGGTCAGCGAGGGAAACCGTACGCTGTGCGCCTAATGTCTCTCGATCTTTTCTCCCTTAGGCGCCGTCGTTTAAGAGGTGACTTAATAGAAACCTTTAAGATCTTGAAGGGTTTGAGTGGCGTGCAAATGAACGACTTCTTTACCTTAAGTCCCGAGCTGGGCACCCGGGGCCACTCACTTAAAATTGCTAAGAAACGATGTCGGCTAGACTCCAGGAAACACTTTTTCAGCCTTAGGGTTGTTAACTTCTGGAACATTCTTCCAGAAGAACTTATATCCTGCAGTACCGTGTCTAGTTTTAAGCAGGGGTTTGGACCGCAACTGGGGTAAGTTGTTTCCTGAATACTCGCCTTAATTGCTTTACAAGCTTAGGTTTTTCATTTTTTAGCGTTATCCCGTAAATATACTGAGGGCTAGAGTTCTGTGTGTTTTTAATTTTTATTATACACAATGCTACTTCAGCTAACCTCTCACCGTGCTGGTGAAGAGAAACTGCTTTTTCTTTTTCCAGCATCGGCTATAACGCGGTGCTTCCTAAGTTCAACCCGGAAAATCTCTTGGCTTCGCGATCGGCGAAGATTTCAAACAGACAAAAAGAATATACGTTTTGGCAGTGGTGTGGGGCTTCTCTGCAGCTTTCCACCGAAAGAAATTCTGGACGCTCGATTGGCTTGTTAGCCACATACTGTCCTGTGCAAACTGAACTGAACTGAACTGAACTGAACCTGACCTTGGTTTTGAAAAAAGCAAACCTCTCAACGCGCCTATTTTAAGAATTAATTTTCTCTCTTCACGTTTTTTGTAATAGTTTCAGTTCGGTTTGAACTATACAGTAAGTGGCTAGCGAGACAATCGACCGTCTTGATTTCCTTATGATCGAAATTTGCAGAAAGCACCCACGACTGCCAATATGTTATTGTTTGTTCGTTTGAATTCAACGATCGTGACTACGAGATTATGCTGATTATATTTAGAGAGCACCTCGTTATAACCGATGCTGTTTCTGAGCAATGAAAAGCTATCTAATGAGTTAATTATTTCTACAACCTGCCGGGGATGTAGCTAATAAATAAAACAAATGTTTGCAAACAGAAAAAAGAAAATTACCTGTTGGCAGTGCATCGATTATAGAGCGGTGCTCCCCCAACTACATTCTCCTAGTCGTACGACCACAAGAGGTTCCACACGGAGAAAAAGATTGACCCTTTGGCAACGGTGGGTGCTTCTCCGCAGGTTTCCACCGAAAGAAATTCTGGACGCTCGATTGGCTTGTCAGCCACTTACTGTCCCGTGCCTACTGAACTGAACTGATTACTTAAAAACTGAATTTACCTTACAATAAAAATAGCCAAAACAGTCAAAAATGTATATATCTATAATTAAAATGAATGGATTGTTTTTTGATAATTTTGGACTCAATCATAGATTGAGTCACTTAACACCACCTAATCAACATTGCTTCACATGTTTCAATGTTGCCGCTTTTAAAATTGTCCTAATTTTCGTAAGAGCGAAAAGGTTTTAGAAGAGAATGCCATTCCTGAGAATTATGCAATGGCGAATGTCACGAGTCATGTGTAGAACCACAACAAACCAGTTTATAGAAATAATGTTTGCCCTCGGAGTCCGTTATATTTCGATCCGTCTCACTCGAAAAATTTTTCAAAATGAACTCTGAATGCGGAATTTTTTGACTTGTTCCTCGGGAAACATATACTAATGAGGATCTATAGCAGCGCTGATGCTAATCAAAATTGAATGCCAGGATACACAACACAACAAAATGTCACAATTTAATTCGCATAATCGAGTGTTGCAAATAATAATTCGATCATTATTCAAGGCTGAATGCTGCATATTCAGTAAAATTTTATATGACTTTTTCTTTTGTTGATCAGAATGGTTTTTTCCAGCATCTTGAAGAATTTGTACACCACATAAACAATTCGGATAATTTTTTTATTTTCACGTTTACCTAAGATCAAACAGAACTAAAATTACAATTTTGCAAGTGAAGGGTGCTTCACTGTAGTATTCATCAGTTATTCTGGACGCTTGATTGGCTCATCATCTAATTCCCAATGAATATAATCGTACCTTATAGGGCACAATTTGCGGTATTCTTACTTATTTATTCGAGAAATAGCAATAAATAAAATTGCAATTCTTCAGGTTCTTACCAAAAGATTGATTGACACGTAATCGGCAGGTTTCTTTCAGCACGTTCAGTGCTATGCAATTATGCAGCAGGTAGCACCCTGTTTAATGGCTAATTTGAGTGAAGTTGGCAAATAGCTGGCTATTCTTCAATATTTTTTCGGCGGATTGCTGATAAGAAGCGCGAAAATTTTGGAGATGATCAGTTTTGTTTAAAGCGTATATATTTATGTTCGCAAGCACAAGCCTGATCCTGGCAAAGTGCCGCAAATTCATAGACTGCACGTTGGCTAAGATAATGTCAGGTTGCCCAGGCCTAGACACATACTGAGCGGTGATGTATCGGAAGTTATACAATACAGCATTTTATGCACTAGCCCGGGTCCAAGCAAAGTGATACACTGTCAGAAACTGCACCTAGTTAAGTAACTGTCAGCATTCTAAGAGCTGCACAGGTTTACGAGAAAATGGCAGTGAGTCTCCAGCTTGTTTCATCATGCAGCTCAGTATCGTTTGCAAGCCAATTTAACACCGTTTTATTTGCGCGGAATAGAAACATTTCACAAAAGCACACCTGAATAATAGTCCTTAATTTAGGCAGATTTTCTATCCTAGTCTAAAATCAAGTTTTTTTTCACTAGTGCAGTGAAAGTAAGGAATAAAGGAATGATATATGGGGTCATAATACGAATGATGGACATGAAATGTTTTCTATTCTTCCTACTATTCTTGTAGTAGAGATTATATGATCACATACTGACCTAATTTGCTACAGTGACGTCAGCGATTAACGGATCATATATTCAGCAGCAGCCATCATTTGCAGCTTACTTAAAAAGCTAACTTCACCCAAAAGAAGCTGTTGTTGACAACCGAATGCCTTCCTAAAATCTAATCATTTAAATCTTGTCAGTCTGTATCCACCGTCTGATCTTCTCTATCTAATCTCGCTAGCGTAATTGCTTTATTCCACGAATGTTCCATTGCAAGCACTTATGTACTGTGCAGTTAATAGCGGATTAAATAGGTCTGCCAACGATCCCAAACAGTATACAGAAACGCGCATCAGACTAACCCTTTTCCCTTTCTAAAGTCTTTCTTGACATGGGCAACCTGACAGTGTATTAGCCCACATGCAACATTTGACTGTGCGGCATTTAGCATGTGTCAAGGCTTGTGATTTCATGTAATTGCCTTATTGCTTTCCTCCCCGGTCATGGGCAACCAGCTATCATCTGTTAAGCACTCGGTACTTGCGATTTATCTTTCTGCACTGGTTTTCTGTGATGCAAAGCAAGTTTCGTACATACATCCATACAGTCAAAGGAAAGCTTCTCGTTTGTAAACATCTTAATAACCTATTCCAAGGGTTGCCACAGCCGGGGGCGGCAGTGGGGATGAGCTCCCACTGTCTTTAAAATGCTCCCATATGGCGTGTGTCTCAAACAGCCTCTGACAACCAAAGCCCAGCTCCTGGCCTGCACGTGGCGGAAGTGCTTCTACTGACAGGAGAAGGGGCGGATTCGGATGACTGGCGCCTCAAAACCAGTTTGCTCCAGGCAAATGGAGCTCGTCAGCCTGGGAGGGCAGCTCATCTAAGGGAAAGAAAACCCAAACCTCCGCTGCCTTGCGGCATACCCGATTGCGGGAAAGGCTTCGGGAATGAACCCTGAGGAAAAATCCCTGCTGCCTTGCAGATTGCACCTGGCCGTGCAAAGGCTAGAGAGGCGTACTCGAACAATCGCTGAGGCACTTCAAGAGAAGCGCAAGAACCCTCAAAATGGTTACCGGCTCTCGCGAAGGAAAAAAAACCGCTGCCTTGCGGGTAGACTTTTGAGTCAAATGCTCCTGGTGGGGTCCTCTAAGCTAACCCCCTACTTCGGCCTTGGCAACCGGGTAGTGTGTCGCCTTCAACAAGAACCATGGAACCTACTTCAACCACTACTTACTACTTACTTTACTTTTGTGCGGCTGGCTCCACGGGTGGATTAGCCGGCTTCATTGATGTCTCGCATCGCACCAGCCCACGCACGTCGATTGGAGGCGAGATCCAAACTATCTTAGCTACATTACATCACATACCGATCCTTATATCCCACGCCCCTCATTACACACAAGCAATGAATCCCGTCAAGATGCTCCTTCACACAAACAAACACAGAACAGCCAAGCCAGAGTGGCAAAAGAAAGAAATCAGTGACGAGAATCCTGCCGTATTTGTGTTCCCGTTTATCAGTGACCCTCCCTCCTTTCTTTATTCCGAAAAAGACAAAAAAGTTCAAAAACGGCATGTGTAAACAGACAAAAATCCCCCTTTTTTCTTTCATCATGTACTCTCTTCATGGTATACTTGTTGGCACATCGTCTGTAAAGACTTCTGTAATAATAATTACCTGAATATAAAAAAATCAAACTGTGATCAAATGCTAAAGTTGATGTGTTTATGGTCAACCATTAAATTTAACAATGATTCAATGTACTTGGACTATTTGTGTCCTATCAATCAAGCTTTTTGGAAACCACTTACGTTTAAAGAAAGTTGTATGCATGCATGATATCGCAGGCCTAGATCCAGGCAAAGTGCAGCACATTCAGAAACTCCACGTGGGCTAGCCTATTGTCAGGTTGCCCAGACAGATATAAGAAAAGAGAAATGACAGTGAGACTTCGGCGTATTTCCGCGTGCAGATAAATTAAGCATGGTGTTAGCTGCACAGCACAGAATTACTGCACGATTGCACATCTGCAGATGACGCAAGATTCAACAAGCACAAAACCTTACAATACTCCGACAAGGTAGTGACGATATCATCAATGTGCGATTAGTTTATGTACGGATGTGCAACCGTACAGTATCTCTGTGCTGTGCAGATAACACCGTGCTAAACTGATTGGCCTCCAGTAGTGAGCTGAAACTAACTGGAGTCTCACTACCATTCCCACTTGTATTTTCTTTCTCACATTTGTCTAGACCTGGATAACCTGACAGTATCTTAGCCCACGTGCAATCACAAAATGCGCGAGGCTTTACCCGAATCAAGCTTGTGCTTTAATGCATAGATGTCATACATACGCAGTATTAGTGAGAGCACCGCAATCTGTGACTGTGCGGCACTTTATATATATTATTATATTTGCACAATCTGATACAGATATAGTGCCGTTCAACATAAACAATGAGATGTACAAAGCGAGCAGGGGGTACAAAGCGTTGTCATCGGCATCGTTGAACGTAGGCATGATACTACCCGGTTGCCTACACCGAAGTAGGGGAGATTTCGTTTAGGGGGTCCCACCCCGAGCCTTTACCCACAAGGCAGTGGAGCGAGAGAGGTTCGCACCTATCGGTGGCCGGTGACCGACGAAGCGGTTCATACGCCCTTTTCTGGGAATTTCCAGTTCGGAGCCCGATAACCCCGTTGATAGGTTGGTGACTTCAGTTTTTGCCTGTGCACCATACCGTGTCCTTGGATATGACAAGGGGCAGTGACTTTTGGAGCGGCGAGTTAGATCCGCCGCGTCGTGATGTCATCATTGGATTTTTGTGGCTTTTTATAGGGAGAACGCTTGCCAGGCGTTTGCGGCACTTTGCCTGAATCAGGCTTGTGATTCCATGCGTTCATTCAATTTATGTACGTCAAAGTGCGTCAAGTGCGTCAAAAAGTCACGTTTAGCCCTTAGATAATCGCACCTTCAACCGATCCACGTGAGCTGTTGCAATTTTGATTCTCAATAAAGCCATCTGATCCATCTGTGTAACCAGTTACGCAAACTTAAAAATAGAATAAATTAAAAAGGAAAAAAATACGTGAACGGTAATCGGACTTATTATTCGATGCCTATTGCGCCTCCCTACACGGCTATGCAATAATGCAGTACGTCTGTACTGTGTGGATAACACCGTGCTAAATTGATTAGCCACCGGTAGTGGGCTGCATGCTGAAACCCTATTTCTTTTCACATATCTGTCTAGGCCTGGGCAACCTGACAGTATTTTCGCCCACGTGCAATCCGACTGTACGGCACGTTTTCTGGATCAGGCTTGTGCTTTCATACCATGCCATGCATGCTGAAACACGCTGGAGTCTCACTACCATTTCTTTTTTCTTTTTTTCTCATATCTGTTTAGGCCTGGGAAACCTGACAGTATCTTAGCCCACGTGCAGTCTCTGACTGTGTGGTGATTGTTCGAATAACAATCAATAATACTGGATCAGGCTTATGCTGTCATACCATACCATATTGCGCCTCCAAACGAGGTTTTTGTGATTGCATTTCAATGTTCACTATACCAAATCAATTGTGTCTAATGCGCTACCATCTACCATTTTATTTTAGCGTTACTTCCCCATCCATTCAAACTTGTTGGCAGACCCATGACGTTTTTCTAACTTGTTACCACTTTATTTGGGATAATCACACACGTTCGAATGAGTATCGTTAATAAAAAAGTCAATTTGTACGATGGGTTGTCGGAAACCAAGAATAAAAGTGACGCGGGGGCTAAAACCACTGGCAAACCAACAAGCACCGAGGAGGAAATAGCGACCAAGTAACAGTGTTTATCCCCATCAGACTTTTAGGGCTTCGCGCGTTTCAAAATTGCGAGAAATGTTTCTGACGGGAACATTTTGCCCGGTAGAGGAGCTGGACCTACAAGGTAAATCGCTGACTGATGATCAAAAAAGGGTGTTACGGTAAGTCCTGCGATGTACTTTATAACGGTTTCCCCTGTTTTACGCACTTGACTTTTTGAGTTTTTCTTTATTCATCCCATTCCATTTGTTATAACTTGTTTTGCCCTGTATATGTTGCGGTTATGGAGCTGTGTTTGGCTTTCTTGTACTCTTTTACTGTAGCGGATTTGCAATTGTGCAATTGTACTGCACATGTAGAGCCATACCAAATTAATTTGCCAACGGTGCCGAACATGTTTGAATGCATGTTCCATTCGAGGTGTAGGCACCTCTTCCCAGTTTGTTTGTGCTTACTCTTCTATAGAATCCGTAGCTATTTAAGTCCCACCCTTCTCCATCTTTTAGGATTTTACTTTTTCATGGTTGTGTGGCAGTTAAGCATTCAGTACGTTCTACCGGTGTAATGCTGTCTGTGATGATGATGATGAACGGTGCGGAGCTGTATGTGGAAACACGCTGGAATCTCATTGCCGTTTTTATTATTATTATTATATTTGCACAATCTGATACAGATATAGTGCCGTTCAACATAAACAATGAGATGTACAAAGCGAGCAGGGGGTACAAAGCGTTGTCATCGGCATCGTTGAACGTAGGCATGATACTACCCGGTTGCCTACACCGAAGTAGGGGAGATTTCGTTTAGGGGGTCCCACCCCGAGCCTTTACCCACAAGGCAGTGGAGCGAGAGAGGTTCGCACCTATCGGTGGCCGGTGACCGACGAAGCGGTTCATACGCCCTTTTCTGGGAATTTCCAGTTCGGAGCCCGATAACCCCGTTGATAGGTTGGTGACTTCAGTTTTTGCCTGTGCACCATACCGTGTCCTTGGATATGACAAGGGGCAGTGACTTTTGGAGCGGCGAGTTAGATCCGCCGCGTCGTGATGTCATCATTGGATTTTTGTGGCTTTTTATAGGGAGAACGCTTGCCAGGCGAAAACCCACCACACCCTCAGACACCACCGTTTTTTCGCCGTTTTTAGCATCATCATTAACAGCATTATAGAGGTAACATGTACCAAGTGCTTAACTGCCATACAACCTGTTTGTTTGGAGTGATGGGACCTAAAAGCTACGGAACCTATAAAAGATTAGGCACAGAGACACTGGGATGACGTGCCTACACCTGGAATCAAACGTATGTATGTATGTATGTATGAAAGCACAAGCCTGATCCAGGCAAAGTGCCGCACAGTCAGAGACTGCACGTGGGCTAAGATACTGTCAGGTTGCCCAGGCCTAGACAGATATGAGCAAGAAAAAGAACAGGAAATGGTAGTGAGACTCCAGCGTGTTTCAGCATGCAGCTCACTACCGTTGGCCAATCAATTTAGCACGATGTTAGCCGCACAGCACAGAAATGCTGCACGATTGCACATCCGTGCATCAAACGTGCATTCAAGCAAGTGTTGTGAACGAGTAGAGCGACTTCAACACTACAGATTCCTTGCGGCTTTTTGCTGTCGCATTATAACAAGCTTTCCTCGTCACTTCACTTGACAACAGACAAGATTAACCAAACTCTCTTAGAAGAGATCTGCAACAAACCCCCCCACTGAACACTATTTTGAACCATATCGCTAAGGCTATGAAGCCACTGCTAATTTTGATCTATTGGACTCCAACTTGGGTGACGGGTTGCAAAAACCGCAGTTAATTTATCAGTCAAGGACTTCATCTACTTGGCTACCATTACAACGACGCCATTCCGAGTTAGGAGTGGAAAACAATTATTTCCCACTCGCAATACGTGGCCTAATCAGCGGAGGTCTGCGTATGTTAACTTGTTTTCTATGTATACGTTGCTACCAAAGATTGTTTTACGGTTAATTGCGTTACTTATCCGATGGCGCCAATTGACTCCAGCGATATCATGGAGACCTTGGCGACCTGACAGTATATTAGCCCACGTGTACCCCTTTGACTTACGGCCATTTGCATGGACCAAAGCTTGTAGTTTCCTGCACACTTTTACTTATTATACTTTTGCTGCAAAACTAAATACCATTGTTACTTTAGCATATTCATCTATAGAGAATCTTCACTTTGCTGCGAAAGCGCTGCATATACTCACTGGGGCATGTCTTTAAATTGGGATACGGCCGTATTCCATACGTTGGGAACTAAAATCAGGAAACCGACCTTAGAGTAGGCCGCGATACAATGACTTTTTTAAAAGACACAAAATCTCTTGACAGGTCGCTTCGAATGCGTAGTGTGTAGCGACATCCTTACGCAATGTAAGAGCAAGGGAGGCTTTCGGCTGCCGGACGGATGTCGCGCCAACGGCGTTCAAGTTGAACAAGTACGGTTCTTCGGTGTCAACTTTGTGAAATTTGTTGTCACTTCTGAAACGTGGTGTGTATATGGTATGAATGGTATGAAAGCACAAGCCTAATCCAGGCAAAGTGCCGTACAGTCAGAGACTGCACGTGGGCTAAGATACTGTCAGGTTGCCCAGGCCTAGACAGATGAGGGGGGATAGAAATGGTAGTGACTCTAGCGTGTTTCAGCATCTAGCTCACTACGGTTGGCCAATCAATTTAGCACGATGTTAGCCACACAGCACAGAAATGCTGCATGATTGCACATCCGTGCACGTGGTGTGTAGTCATGTTCGACGGTGTAGAGTATTAAATAAACACGCTTTCGATCTACATTCATGGTCGATCTCGACCGATGGAGGCTAGCATGCGTATTTATCAATGTCAATCACAAGGTGTTCGGAGGTGCACGGTGCAGAATTTCTGTGTCGTGCAGATAAAACAGTGTTAAATTAATTTCCCATCGGTTTCGAGCTGCATACGTAAACTCGATGAAGTCTCACTGCTGTTTTTATTGTATTTTCATTCCTGATATCTGTCTAGCCCTGGGCAACCTGACAGTATCTTAACCCACGTGCAGTCTGTGACTGTGAGGCACTTTGCCTGGATCCGGCTTGTGATTTTATGCATACATACATTGATGATCATTCACTTACTTTTTACTTCGATAGCTCTTGCCCTGGATCCCCTCCGTTACTTTCCTTACGATCGCGGTTTTTGGAAGCAGATCCGGCTTCGTCCGCGTCATCGAAAAAGTGAGTATTTTTAAAAACTTTCTGAGATTTAAAATAACATCAGCATTGTATTCTGTTGCCACTGTTGATATATTCATTGTTGTCGTTGCTGTTGTGGATATTAGGGTGGAGGAGAGAGAGAGAGAGCGTGTAGAACGAAGGGATAGCATACTGCACACATGTACTAATTCCTTATACTTGGCGGTGGAACTTGGAGCATTTAATCACAACACGAGAAAGAGTTGAACACTTTTAACACTAAGCCAAGGTCACGAATGCTCAGGTGCTCTCTGAAACTGATCTACGACACATGCTCAACTTTGATGGTGTTGTGTGCTTTAAATCGCAAAGCAGTCGTATTCTGCAAGCCATATAGTAAGTTGACGTAAATATGAAGTCCGTTCGTTTATAAAGGAGCTAGGATAGCAACCTGTTGTGAAATTTCATATCCTGACTGATAATTTTAGGCAATTTTTTTACGACACTTTCAAGCAGGATAATAGCGGTTCATAGTGTTAGGCGCCGAACGGTGAGTATGCATGCATCGGAGAAGCCAGACAGTGTATCACTGCGCCGTAGAAGAGATTAATGCATTCCGATCAATCTGAAAAGTCATGGAAAGGGTTGTGCAAGATGAAACCTTCATCTGCTGACGTGCATACATTTCTAACTCAGTCAGAACGCATTTGCTCTCGGCTGACGATAGCATAAGGGCATCCTTTTGAAGCAATCGTCCTCATAACCATCAGCTGCTGCTGTTACATTGAATCGAGTTGTTGAATTCATGATAGAGGTGATCCACTTTCTACCTTATTTTATTCTAATATTGTGCACGGATGTGCAATTGTGCAGAATTTCTGTGCTGTGCGGCTAACATCGTGCTAAATTGATTGGCCATCGGTAGTGAGCTGCATGCTGAAATACGCTGGAGTCTCATTATTATTTCTATTTCTTTGCTCATATCTGTCTAGGCCTGGGCAACCTGACAGTATCTTAGCCCACGTGCAGTCTCTGACTGTGCGGCACTTTGCCTGGATCAGGCTTGTGCTTTCATACATACATACATACAATATTCAACTTGGAGTCGATTTCAGTGGTTATTTCGCTTTCGTTATTATCAAGGAAGGCACTATTTAGACAGGAGCACGCGGGTATACATCCTTTTGAAACTTCCTTTTGATTTTCTTAAATGTCCCCCCTCGAAATCGTTTATCCACACAGTCATCCTTTTTTCGTCTGAACACTTTTACGGTCTGCAAAAAATTAATCACCTTTTGGCTTTGTTCCGTGTATTTTTACAACTTCAAATTTAGCCCGCTTCTTTGTTTTGTCGACACGGACGTGTGTGCCCTGTGTGAATCACCAGCGCGGGCGAATAAACAAGCCGCGGTCGCTCCGGTCTTGTTTTCACCCTGACGTCTGTCTGCACTCCTCCGGAGATCGATTGCGAAGTCGACGTGAATCCACAAAGAGGCTGACACAACTTGATTTTGTTCGTCCACAGAGCTACCATTGGTCCGGAGTTTTGTGACACGCTCAATTGTCGTTGTTTGGGTTAATCACACGGACCGTGTTGTCCTATTATTGGCGATTTTTTTAGTAACCATGTGGATAACTTTGTGATCAACCCAGACAGGGTTCTCACACAGGAGGAGGGATCGCTTAACCTTCTCTATGAAGTGCTGTCACATTTACGAAATACATTACCGGGCAACCACCTTAGTTTATTCAGTAGAGACAGTAACGCACTATCATCATCATCATCATCATCTTCTTCTTCTTCTTCTTTTTCATCATCATCATCATCATCAACAACATCATAATCATCATCATCATCATCATCATCATCATGGGTTACCTGTAGCATGTACCGAGGGCTTAACTGCTAAACAACCATTAAATGATAAAATGCTACAGAGATGTGGGAATGTGGGACCTGTAAAGTTACCGAACCTCTTGAAGATTACGCACAGACAATGGGATGAGCTACTTACACCTCGAATAATCGAATAGAGCGACATCTGCATGGCAGCTTCTTTACTTTTTTTCTTCTGAGTTTCTGAGTACTAACAGCATTACACCGGTAGCCAGTACCAAGTGGCTTAACTGCCCTACAACCACGACAGGGTAAAATCCTAGGGGAAGCGTGAGACTTAAAAAGTTGCGGAACCCTTACAAGATTAAGCACAATGAACTGATGATACAAATATCTATTCAATCAAGCGTTGTGAATGAGTAGAGCACGATAATTTTCTTGCAAACAATGGTATCAGTTGTCGAGTTGAAACAGAATTTCATCCTCTTAGTACGCCAAAATCGCGCTGTAAAGACATTTGTAATCGAGATGGATAAACATTGTGAGGGGAACTAGTTAGCACTTTGAGTTAAACGTTCGGTTCAAGCTTGGGATTGGGGAGTGCCACTGTTACGCACAAAGTGGAGATCACGCGGTTACCAGACAAGTATTGCTAATCGATGGAGTACTGCAGTAATTTAGTTTTGGCTCCAAAATCATTTACTTTGAATATAAAAGACCGAGTTCGTGTTTACATGAAAGTCTGCCAGGATTATTGTTATTATGGTGTCACCTTCAGGGAGTTGAGCTAACCTAACTCAATTTTACTTCCAGCTATAAATATTTTATTTTTTGATAAGAATGATTGTAAACTAAAAACGTATGACATTCAAGCGTCATTGGCTATTTGGTTGTTTCCAACTATGCATGCGTTGACCTGGGTATAGCGACATCAGTCGTGATTTGTCTTGGTTTTTTTCCACATACCCTCTACTGTCAAAGTATCCGTCGATGCTAGGACCCAGATGCTTCGGTTTTTTCAAGTGGCTATGAGTCACAAGCCTGAAGCTAGTCGATGTGTCGCACAATCATTAGCTGTGCCTGGACTGCGATACTACCAGGTTGTTCAGGCTTCAACAGATGTACATTTGAAAATGATTAATGAGAGCGAGACTGCAGCGTTTTCTTGCAATCAGCTCGTTGTTGTTGTTGTTGTTGGCGTCCTTCGGTCGATGTCGACCATGAATGTACATCACAATCAGCTCGTTAACATCGGCAAATTAGTTTGGCAGTGTTATCTTCGCACGATTGTACGTCCCTGATCGCGACCGTGAAAGCGATGTAACACAGAACTCAGACGCAATGCGATTTCAATTTGTTCCTTGTCTGACTATTGTTTCCCATTCGTCGCAGATTGCCCAACGGTTCTGCTCCTCCGAAACGACCACCCAAGCCCAAGGATCTACTCCTCAAATCCGGGTTAACGCCGATGCATGTGAGTGATGTTTTGTGCGATCTAAATGTGTGATTAACCGGTGCACCCAGCTTTTGATATATGATATGATGAAGCTCAATTCGATATCCGAATTTCGTTTCTCAATAAATGTGGAACAATCTTTATGAATGTGCAAGCTGAATCAAAACTAATGGTTTTCGATGGCTTTCTTCAACGCCAGGAACAGTATTACAATGTTCTCAGGCACCGATCGCTTAACTGCCGTATGATGGAGGCATTTCCATTTAGTGCCACACATCGTGACCAGCTGTTTCGCTACTCTATATGACAACATACATAATTACTCAAATCCACGACACGACCACCACTAGACACGGTTTTGACCCACGTCTAAGCACTGGTATCCACAGCTATTGTCCGCATGAGGTTGTTTACATTTGCTGCATCAACGACAGGTAAACAGATCGAACAACTGAACAAATAATGTAACTCCAAGGTAGGGTCGTGATGCAAATGGTTTCCCGTCATTATGAATGATTTACAGCGTATCTTGAACATATCGTGGATGGACAGAGTGACTAATGCTGAAGTGCTTTCAAAAGCATGTTCACCCTATTACGACAGCGCCGCCTGCGGTGGCTTGGTTATGCCTACAGAACGGAAAATGGTCGTATTCTGAAAGATCTGCACTATGGTGAGTTGCAATTAGGAAGCCGAACATTGGGCAGACCGCACTTGCGGTAAAAAACGAGATACGAAAGCTCTTGGCATTGACCCAGCGAGTTGGGAAGAACTTTCTCTTGACCGCTCACATAGGAGACATTGTGTAAAACGTCGTCTGCAAGCTGGAGCGGAGCAGATACAGCTCTTGGCTGTTGAACGCAGATCACGCCACCGGCGTGTAACTGACGCTCTACAATAGAGTTCTGACTATCGTTACAAGCGCTGCGGGAGAGATTGTTCCTCCCGAATCGGACTGTTTAGTCATTCAAAATACTGTAGAGCATGAGAATTCATGCGATTTTGATGTACATGGTCGACATCGACCGAAGTAGGCCAACAACAACAGCGGATGATTTGAAAAATGTGTGCTGCTAAATTATTTCCACGCAATAGATAACTGCCCGAGCGGCGGTCACGTATTCTCCAATAGACATACCGAATGCATGTATCATCAAAAGAATCCAATACGCTTTGTCAATTAGCAATAAGAAAATTGATGAGAAAATTGGTAATAAACGGATGCCCACTGGAGTTGGGTAAAGTGGATCTTGGTCCAATTCGACCATATCTCACTTGGGCTTCGAAACGGAATGATTGCAAGTGAAACGAATTGCCGCTTGAAGCTCATTTTTAACTGCCATCTGATAGAGAAATTACGGTCATTATATTTTGTAAATCGTACTGGCGTTGTGTTCAGCTAAGTAAACGTTTGATGTGATTGATATACGGTATTCCCTCTGACCTCATCTCTCGTTTGATGTCAACCACGTATGTACATCACACGCGCGTGTTTGCTTCATACTCCCCAGTGTTTCCAGTAATTAAACAGTCTGATGTGGGAGGAGCAACCATTCCAGCAGTTGCTCGCTCTTGGCCTCACCATAGTTTCTACAATTTCTGGAATTCTGTCCGGGTAGCATGCCGTTCATTATAATCTTCCACGTTTTCCGGACTTTTCCCCGTAATCTCAACATAACGTTATTTTCTGATTTAATAAACGATTCATTTTCGCGCCATGTGGTTTGACCGTTCACACAGCTGATTCCATCCATGCGTTCGCGAATTTCACCACGTTTATGGAAAACGGTCGCTGTGTTCGAAAGTGGTGCCCCAGCCGGGCCGGAGAAACGAAAACCCAAAGCGTGAGTTGATTGAGCCAGTATCCAATTTGAACAAAAATTTCTGTGAATGTCTTTTCAACTGCTGTCCGCTCATTTATCTCCGCAAGGTCATTCTTTTAACATGGTTTGTGTGAGATCTTCATGTCAGGTTAAACGTACACGGTGCTTCTTAATGTTCAATTTTGTAATTGATGCTATCATGGAATAATGCAACGAAGGAGCTTTCGAAGCTTTCGGAGTTCACATAATGCCAGGCGGCAAGCTTCTCGACTTGGACTATGCTGATGGTGTAGTTCTGCTCTTCGACTCGTACACAGCTGCACAGGCGATACTGAACAAGCTAGCTAGTATTGTGCCCGCATTTGGAATGCGTTTTGCACCATCTAAGTGCAGTGTTCTGCAGTAGGACATCGACTTATCAGACAGCACTTTATTACTTGACAATTACTTGAAATTGTAGATCGTTTTACGTATCTCGGTAGTTGTATCAATAATTCTGCATCGTTAGATGACGAGGTCTCGGCACGCATTTCTAAAGCGACCGTAGCATTCCGCAACCTAGGTCAGAAAGGACTATCTCTGTTACTCATGGGTAGAGTCTATAAAGCGACTGTTCGGGCTGTGTTACTATATGGGTGCGAAACCTGGACCGTACGTAAAGAACACATTCAGCGTCTCCAAGTATTTGACACCCGATATCTCCGCAACATTCTAGGAGTTAGCTGTTACAATCGCATACGCACACAAAACGCACCGAGCTCCCGTAGTAATGTTGATATAGAGAACAAATCAAAACCTGCATAGGTGTACGCTGGTTGGGTCACGTTTTTACGGATTCCGGATAAAAAAAAAAAAAAGGTCCCAAACCGTATTCATGATGTCTTGCACTACGCATCTTCTTGGAGTGTTTTGCTTAACCGTGTATTTTGTCCAAGCGAGGACGAGAAAAGCTGGTATGATGCAGGACAGTGAAAGCCGCAAGGAGCTGCCCATGCGATTTCCGCCTCTACTCGTTCAGGAAACTTGTTTGAATGCATGTTCCATTCGAGGTGTAGGCACCTCTTCCCAGTTTGTTTGTGCTTACTCTTTTATAGAAACCGTAGCAATTTAAGTCCCACTCTTCCCCGTCTTTTAGGATTTTACTTTTTCATGGTTGTGTGGCAGTTACGCATTCGGTACGTGCTACCGGTGTAATGCTGTCTGTCTGTATTCAGTGGCGGTCTTGTTGTAGGCATCTTGGAGTGATTGATTCATCTTGTACGATGTCGTGTTACATGGTGAGAAAGGCTTGTTATGATGTGCCACAGTGAATGGAGGCTTCCACATCTTAGCCCAAGTGCAGTCCATGACTGTGCAGCATTTTGCGTGGCTTGTTACTTCATACATGCGTATGTTGTCCTCGATATGGTAAATGTTATTGACCCAAACCTTTTGTGCTAGCTGAGAGACAATGGCTGAATATCGAAGTTGACCTTGTATTGACCAGGTGTTTTATCTGCTTGTATATGGGCTGACATCTTGCAAACCTCGTTTTCTGATTTACAGAGTTCTGTGCCATCAAATGATAAATCTATAAATGCTCTCTGTTTTACATACGTCTTATTACGCACGGATGTGCAATCGTGCAACACTTCTGTGTTGTTCAGCTAACACCGTGCTAAAACATTTGCCACCGGTAGTGAGCTGCATACAAACACACGTTGGAGTCACACTGCCATTGCTATTTCCAATATCTGTCTAGGCTTAAGCAACCTGACAGTATCTTAGCCCACGTGCGGCCCTTGACTGTGCGGCACTTTGCCTGGATAGAGGCTTGTGATTTCATACGTATATACATTGCCAAAGTTCCAGTTGAGTCGATCTAGTGAGTAGTTCGAAACTGGTTTCGCCGTTTTATCTTTAACATAATGCCAGCTCACATGCGGTCCCCGAATGTGGCACTTTTTTTCTCGAATCCATGCTTGTGATTTCATACGTACACTCACACACACTTTTCTCCAGTCCAACATCGCTACCGAAGGTGGTTGTCGAGAAATCTCCCAAGCCAGTGTCTTCCAGTGCCACCACCCCGAAATCACCATTGGTTATACAACAACCCCCACCCACGTCACCGGCCAAAGTCGTCTCTCCTATTATTGCTCCGGAACCAACTCCAAGCCCACCTGCTGCTCCAGTGGCGTTGACTCCGCTTCAGCGAGCTGCTCAGTTGCTCACAGAGGACATTCCAGGTAGATTTATACTTCAATATCTTTGTTTTCACGCTCATCGTTTTCACAACTTTAGCCGGAAACTCATCACATTTTACCTGCTTTTAGTTCCTCGGTATTTGCTAGTTACAAGCGAATTTGATGGCACAAGGGAAATGTTTCCCTCCTTTTTAGCCTGCACGGCGTCGCTTCATTACATTTTGAAGGTCGCTGATGTTATCTGTCTAGACCTGGGGGCCGGAACAGCCTGAATATTTACGCAATCATTAGGTTTTCGATTTACTCTCGCGATCGTTATCATCACGAATTGCGTTCGTTCTACGTGTGATATCACAGGTCAATGACGAACGACGGATTGCGATCTCACTGTGATTCATATAATTTCTAATGATCC
>JACCGJ010002377.1:0-24828 GCA_013407085.1 Atriophallophorus winterbourni
ATATTGAATTCCACAGAAAGCAAGTACGCACTAAGGAAAGATTTGACGTCTACAATTGAGTCTTGAGTGCGGTATTACGAAACAACTTGAATGACTCCATGTATTATTGGGGGATCTGACTTCTATCAAATTTGCGGAGAGGATGATTTTCAATGCGCAGTATTTTATATGATAGGATCGTGTCAATTCTTACTCTCCTTTGTGTAAAATCGGTCAATCCCAGCATGGCCATTTACTCTTGTTATGGGATTTGGTGCATCCCATCTACTAGCTTCATTATTTTTTTATTTTATCCAGCAATCCAATGTCTTTGCGCAGCCACGTTATCCAAACTGGGATCATGTACTCTATCGTTGGATGGATGTACGTATTTATAATGCTGGGGAGCGTTTTGGGAGAGAACCACCTAAATATTCTCATTTTTAAGATACCACGTGCCCTGCTGAAGACTTTCTTGCAATGACTATTCTGCTTCAGGTTATTAAGTAATCCAGATACCGAGATTCTTCTCATGACCAAGATTATATGTATGCTCGTATTACCGGAAAGTGGTACCATTTTACATTTACGCAAGTGTACCAACATGAGGGAATCGGACAGGAAAATACAAATTTATCTCGACCACAATGGTAGCAGATTCATTTCAAAGTATTGTATTTTTTATGTAAATTTGTGGGTAAGTAGAATTTCGACAAATCCCAAAGAAAGAATCTCCATATCATCAAACCTTGCCACTCTATAATAATTTTAATTACACCCGACGATTAAATATAAAGCTCATGGAATTGCTATTAAACGTAAGTGCACTTTCAAATAAACCGATTACCATTAATTTTTTATTGACTTTTAAATAGTGATTTACTTATCAAGTAATATGATCAAATTTTCAAATGTCATCCAAACAAAATTGCAACAAGCGAGAACATATCGCTCTTAATCGTTCGATGGTTTTATACGGAAATTTGTAAAAGATAATCTAACACCTGCTTCCAGATAACCCGGGACCCTGTCCACTAGCGGGGATACCCAGCACACACACACCCGCGTACAAACGTCAACGAGAATCCTTTGTCCAATCGTTCACGCATGACGAGAAGCAGTTGTTTTCTATAAGACTCACCAATCGAACAAATTCCAAACACAGACCGATTGTCGGACAACGGTGCTGAATCATGACGACGAGGAGGAGGAAATCTTGCGGCGCAAAGATTGAATACCTCTCAGTTGAAATGTGGAATTCGTCGAACGCGGCAAAAGAACGTCTTACGAAAACCAATGTGATTGAGTGGTTTCTTGCGAAACGAACTTGGTTATGACAATTAAAACACATGACATGTTCTAACACGGATTGCCAAAATGGGAATCCAACGGGAGATCTACACGCCACGTAACTATTAATAACAGATTCGCAAGAAAAATTGCTCACACGATCGTGCCATTTGAATGACTCAAATGAAAATGAATGGCACAAGGGTCCATGTTGAGAGGCATTAATTTCAATTTCTCTGAATGTTGGTCATGCGGACCTGCCCAAGAGCTGTTGGACTGACTTGATATTAATTTTAGTCTTGGAAGAGGTCGTACCAAGTACAAATTCACGCGTTTTCACAATACTACTATAGCACTAAGTCGCCGAAAATCGATTACGGTAGTATGGTGCCGGATTGATATCTTTCAGCTGCAATCAAGGTCATAAAAATGACCTTCAATCATTCCTTGCGAACACATCGTTACAATAATTGATTGCAAACGAAGGGAACAATTACTCGAATGTAGAGCGTTTGGTAAACTAAATAATCGTGCATGTGACACAATTAGGAAAACGCCCATCCTTGATACGCATCACTACTCGATATTACGAGCTGTCAGAGCTCACATGGAACTCATACACAGTGTCATGTCGAGTTCTGAAATCTTATAAGTGTTAATTTCTGCGAAATTCACTGTCTCGTAATTCACAGAAAAATGTTCCGTGGTGCGGACAATATGATTTTTTAAAACTTATTCCTCGAAGCAAAACGCACCAGTACCCATATTGAACGATCCACGATTGGGGAAACAAAGCTTCATCTGGCACAAAACAAATGCGACAGATCAGTCATTTTCGACGTTTAATTGCATCGTTTCAGACACTGCAACCTCAGTTAATTGCGCACACGTGCCCAGTCTGGGCAATCTGTTAATGGTGTTAAATAATAACCAAGCGTGACAGCTAATTATTATCCGTCTACGCATTGGTTTTTCACCAACCGGTCAAGATAGGCACATTTGGTACAGCAGTTTGAGGGTTCACCAAAAGCCGGGCACCCTAATGCAGTTGGATTCATAGCCACAAACAATGGTTGTAAAATTGTGCGAAATCAAAAGCTACTGATCTAGGAAGGCACCCGATTGAGCGATATCCTTTATTTCAGGGTTTCAAAACCAGGGGTGCTCGCACCCCTTGGGAGTGTGAGACAGCATTCCATGGGGTACGAAATGCTTTATCTGTTTATTATCTCGTGTTAGGTGTTTTCATTCTCTGCTGATTCATTTTCAATTGTTCAGCGTATTCTGTGTTCGTGCAGTAAGCATTTTCCTTGTATATTTTATAAGGGATGCGACAGCAAATTAAACTATTTAGGAGGTGCATGTACAGTATCAATGGGATCTCAATACCAGGCAGTCCGCTGACAGCTTGGCTGTCAATTCTAGGGGCAATGTATGATATATGAAAGCACAAGCCTAATCCAGGCAAAGTGCCGCACAGCCACAGACTGCACATGAGCTAAGATACTGTCAGGTTGCCCAAGCCTAGACACATATGAAGAAAAAAGAACAGGAAATGGTAGTGAGACTATAGCATGTTTTAGCATGCAGCTCACTACCACTGGCCGCATAGTTAGAGACTGCGTTGGTTAAAATACTATCAGACTGCCAAAACCTAGAGAAAAAGGGTAGTCGTGGTGAAATTTCAGCCCAGTACAGTGCACAATTGCACGTTATGGACTAAAAACCATGCGTAATCACACATGATTCATCGTTTTAAAATCACGAACACGGAGATTACATCAATGCATTCTAAATGGCACCAAATTTAGTCTCATCCGATTACTTACAAAACGAACCTCACAATTTGATTATTTTCCGACCACATCACATCTTCCATTCCAAACATTTTAGCTCAACTAATCAGCTGACGCCGCCATTTTGCAAAACGCAAAAACATGCTTGTGTTGAAAACAGAGAATGGAATATCGTGTGAGCCAATCCGTTTGGTTCCCGAAAGATCACAGGCACGAAACTCACGACAGATGAAACTGATGAAATTTCGACCGAGAAAATTCCCGCGCAACCGTCGTTGACCTTCATGTGAGCGGGTGAAATGTCACACATGGGGCTGGTGCATGAGAGGCGATCGACAACGATCCAGTGAACGCGAGCGGTTGTCATCAATCAATGACACGGAAGCTTGCATGGCAACGTGTACTAACCATTCGCACAAGAATGATAATCACTGCATGTTCAAATGCATGTCAAATGTGTGTTCATAAAAACGGTAGTCAGTTAATACGAGTGATTAATCACGAAATTTTCGCTGTATATGCAGGCAAAAAGTAACGGGACCGTGATACAAATCGATGACTCTGCCAAGCTACTTTATATCCAGGGAGTAATTGCAGCGCTCGCACTCAAACTTAGAACTGGATAAAGACCCAAAGTTATACTTGAATACCACTGTTACATAGGGTTCGTACAACGAACCATGGTGGTCAAACACAAAATAACATAGTGATTCTTGGTCAAGCATACAAGGCGCTTACGGGTAACCAAAGTGATGTGTTGCTCACATCTCCCGCACTTACACACCACTACCAGATTTCTGGCTGTTTGCCGTCATCAGGTTGAGACAGTAAGATTAGGTTCAGTGAGCCTTGAAACAGTGGAAAAGCGGTAAACAAGGTTATACTTGAATGCCACTGTTACAAAGGGTTCGTACAACGAACCACGATGTTCAAACACAGAATAACGAAGTGATTCTTGGTCAAGCACTTACGGCGCTTATGGATGACCAAAGTAATGTGTTGCGGGGGATGTGAGCAACACATTACTTTGGATAAAGACCCGTCTAAAATGTCAGTAATGCTATCCACGGGAAACATATCGTTCACATGAAAATGGAAGAGGTGAGAAAAATGTGCTGCAAGGAAAATTCGCTTCCACAGTGAGCTCCATCTAAAATAAATAGCATCCCAATATCATACCTCCCGTTGAACTTGAAAAAATGTAACTTTGAAAGCGTCACAGCTTGAAACAATCCTGCGATGTTCAGACTCAATTTCACAGCGTTCGTTCAACATGTTTCTGACAAAAGACATATTACCGGTACAAAAAGCAGATCCCTTCGCCCTTGAATGACAAAACCATGGTTAATAGCGAGTACAATGCATTTGGAAACAACAATCGGCAGTCGCAATCATCAATCACAAATTGATAACTTGACTGAGTTTCTGGATCCGGTTCAGCAGAAGGTCGCCTTGCTTGATCATTGACTGAGAGAAGATGAAAATAGGGAAAACGTACAGAGCAAGAACCGTAGTGATAAAATAAAATGAAAAGTAAAACGAACCAAAATTATGGGGGGAAATCATGCAACATTATAGGTAATAAACTAATGTGTGTCCCAGCAGAAGCGCTAGAAGGTTCACTTTCACCATATACAAAACACATTATAGAAAGTTTCATATAACATATCATTCGCCAAACACCTGTAGATCTAAGGAACATCTAGACAGGTGATTTGCAATTGGAGGATGGGGAATACAAAAATGAGTACTATATATTAAAACAAATCGGAACATTTAGGGAATGTGAAAAGAAGTGTGGCTTCATAACAATGCCTGATGAGCGCGGTATAAAAAGGCAAAATGTCTTGATAATACAAATAAAGAACGGGGTGAGATGTCTCAAAACATTCACCAAAGGCCTGCTGGGTCAGTACTTGCTCATCGTTCCAGGGTTAATTGATATTGTATAAATGCTACCATAACACACGGCAAATATGCTGACAGGTTAATCGAAATTTTGACCGTGGCACGATGAAGAAGAATGTCCATAAATTACAAACGCGCACCAATTTGGCTCTGCGAACGCACGCACGCACACAAACTCAGACTCAAGTAAAGAGATCCGAGAGGAATCACGGGTCAGGCAAAAAGCAAATTTCCATATGGATTAATCAGAGGACGGTAACAAGAAGGTGACCAAAGTAGAGCCTCATCATCATCAGAGACTGCATTACACCAGTAGCATAAAACGAATGCTCAAGTGCCGTACAACCATGAACAAAGTGAAATTTTAAAAGACTTAAATAGCTATGGATTCTATAGAAGAGTAATCACAAACAAACTGGGATGAGGTGTCTACAGTCGGAATGGAACAAACATTCAGTAAAAGTTTCGTAACGAGTAGAGCGACATCAGCACGACAGTTTCACTGCGGCTTTTACGACCACGCATCCTAACAAGCTTTCTCGTCACACCAATTGACAACATACAAGGTTAAGCAAACACGAAGATGTTTAGTGCAAGGCATATTCTGAAGCGTAACTAGCCACTGCAACATCTGATCGCTGATCGCATTAAACACCTCATGGATTCCTTACTCACGTAGAAACTACGATAGATGAAACGGGTTAAACCAGTAAAATATATTTGTGCGGTTTGACCAGATTGGTGGCACACGACGAATTTTAAAAAATACCACTACTTTACATTTATCAGTAGTTCAGAATGAACAATTTGACTCGAGACGTACCTGATAGTTTGAATTCACGTTGTCCGGTCTGGTTGTTTCAACGACACCCGACACTTTATCGATTTTGCAAGCAAGTCGACCACTTGCGATGAACCGGGAAAGTTCAGCATCCAGAAAAGCGGGAGTGACTCCGAACGCAGCAGCCATTGCATCGAGGCTAAGACTGCTGTACGAATGAAGGTGCTGCGACAGCGCCAAGATGCGCATTTCACGCACGTAGTACTGAGTGTGTTGGCTCAAGTACCGATCGCAGCTCATGAATTGTTCCATCCCAGCTAATGAAAAAGAAGGATATAGAAAGTGTATTACGCTACCCTAAATTATATGTATGTATAATGAATATACAATAAAGCAGTCAGGATAACCACATGATTACCTCACGGAATTTAGTCTGGAGGATGAGAAAAAGCCACCTATTCTCTGATAATTACGATCATACTGACTCTCCTTATGCAATCACTTAACCAATCAATGAAGAAATGGCAGATTGTGGAAAGTTTTTGACTGGCTGAGCACCGATGACAATGAATGCTTCTACAGAACAGAATTATTGGATAATTGCACATCTGTATATCGGTATAACTTGTTTCAATGCCTATCTGGTTAGAAAAACGCCATCACATAAATATAAATTGGCGACGAGAAACTGTCCTGTTTAATACGAACTTTCAGAATATTCGAAATAATGCTACATGGGTCGAGATATCATACGTTGAAGCGTCGAAGCAAACAATTCTTTCAATCATTATAAAGTTCGAACAGTCAATATCTTTGCGATTTATTATTCAGCATCATCATGAGGCACAAATCTGGAGCCAGACAAAGTGCCAAGCAATATGAAGCAGGAAAAGCAGATAAGCAAGCGAGTGGAAAAAGGAAAATCAGGCAAGCGGAATACACAAAAGCAAATGCACAATAAACAGCTTGTTTTTGTAGTTTCACTGCATGCGATTTTTTGTTTTGTTTTTTATATAAAATAATACCCGATAAAAGATTATGACACAATAAAATACACTGGCGCCACTGACTTCGGTTTGTAGCCATATCGCGTAAGGTTTCCAGCCAACTATTAGGTGGAGCTTTTGGACCCCACCCAGGCAAAGGAATACGCCCAACTGAGCCTAGCGCTACGGTGAGTTTCTTCATCCCAACGCGCCACGTCATGGACTGGCCACCCGATCTTTTCTCCCAGCCTCTGCGAATAAGGCGCGGTACGGTAAACGGTGAGTAGGCATTCTTAAAACATGTCCCAACCATCGCAAGCGAACAAGCATCAGCATTTCTCTCAGTCGGTGGCCACCTGGTCCTAACACCCGCTTGCAGACATCTATATATGTAACACGATGCTGCCACCGAATGCGAGCAATTCTACGCAGGCAATGGGTATCAACGGGTATTCAGCATAACTGGAAACAACTACAAAATTAAATGATTTGTGATGCGCAGTGGTATGAAACAAATCCATTTGAAACAGTGAATTGAAGAGGAGAGGGAGGTTGTCCAGTGTTATTTCAGCTCAAATCTAACATATTTAAACATCATTATTGAATCTAAGGACAAAATAATGCGGGTTAAACATAGGATAATGAACGAACCTAGGTAACGATAGAAATCCGAATAGCGACATTCAAACAAGGACATCAGGAATTCGCGGACGTTTGGCAACCCATGCAAAACCTCTTGGATCTCCGAGCCTTTGATCACCTGGACGGATTTAGACGGAATTTAGTTAACCGAAGAAAGCAAGGTGGGTAAAAGAATCAAACACGGGTTGTAAAAGGCAGATCGATTGAGAATAAATTATAGCACATGACGATTAGTAATATGAGTTTGATAAGGTTCGACAGGTTTTTGAGTTACTTCAAAAAGCATGGTTACCAGGTCGAGCGAGCAATGAACTGGCCATTTCGCATCCTAATAGTGGTCGACTTATAACCACCGAAGATAAAATTGCATCGGCAATTTTGAGAAAAGGGGTCAACGCAAACGATCTGATTCAGCACAAAGTGGAGTAGAGTTCAGTTCATTGAAATGAGGTAAATGAATGGGAATTTTTATTAAGGCTGACAAAAATGTAAATCAAGAATACTCAATGAACTTAATCTTGCAAATGAAGACAATGTTGAAGCTTTTATGGTGAGACATTTTTGTCACCTTTCAAAATATCTTCATCTCGAATGTATATGGTTTTCTATCATTTGAATAGAACAGAAGACTACACACGAAATATTACACTTTTGTTGAAGTGTTTGGATATATCTTTCAAACGTAAATTAATATAGATTAATTAATATTGTAGAACTCAGCGGAAACCTTTCCTATATTCAAGCAAGGCGAGGTGAAGAAGTTATGTTATCCAGTATAAATGTACGTATGGTATGATGGTATGAAAGCACAAGCCTGATCCAGGCAAACTGTCGCACAGTCAGAGACTGCACATGGGCTAAGATATTGTCAGGTTGCCAGGCCTAGACAGATATGAAGAAGAAAATAGAACACGAAATGGTAGTGAGACTCCAGCCTGTTTCAGCATGCAGCTCACTACCTCTGGCCAATCAATTTAGCACGCTGTTAGCAGCACAGCACGAAGTACTGCACGATTGCACATCCGTGCAGTATAAATGTAATCTACAGTAGCCACAAGCGATAACAAGTACCACCGATAATGAACTACAAACAAGAATTCGCCAAAGTAAATATAACATAAATGGCAACGGTAAACAAGTTGCGCTTGCATGCCTTTGTTGAACAAGATTGGTAGGACCAACCTGTTCAATCACATGAGCCCACACTCATGTAGATAGGGTTTAAACCCATGACCAGGAACAAAAAAGCTCGTTTGCATGCATTTCCATCAGACACACCACACGAATGGTTTTGCGATGTTTGCACTCATCAAGTAGGGACAATAGGATCAGGATCAGCATGCGCTTGAAAAGGAAGATTTAGGTCAAGAACACTAAGGACTGTTGAGAAGACTGTCAGAAAAGAACAGATTGATAAGAAGTAACGCGGAACACCAGCCCCGAAAATTAGCCAATCCATGTAAAAACAATGCTCAACGGTAGCAAAAGATTGTTAAGTTAACAAAGAAAACCAGCTTACCTTTTCACGTAGATCCGGCCGCTTTAAAGCGATCATTGCGGATATTACAGTGTATATGATAAAGCGCTTGTAGTCCATTAACTCATAACTGGTAAATGTTGCAACAGCATCCAGAAACTGTTTTGAAGCCTCGGTGAAATCACGAACTGACATGCTATGCAAGCCACGATAAACTTTTAAACGATTTCGTCTGTCCCAATCACCGCCTTCTTCTATGAGACTGAGAACGGAAGGTTAAGACAAAAAACTTATAAGAACGTACTTGCTGGCTATTTCCAGGTATTTAGTTATAAGTTCGTTATCGTTGAAAAAGAACCCTAAACGCAACAAATGGAATATGGTGTCCAGACGAAATCCAGGCATCAACACTTTGTCCAGAATCAAGCGTAGCTGTACCAAGGCCCCTTCCTAGAGAATGAAGGTTAGATGTGAGCACAAACCTTGTCACCAATGCGACTAAAATAGTGAGCTTTAGCCGTCATCGCAGCACGAACTTCGGTGTCACCGAGGTTTTCTTCAGCATCCTTGATTTTGTCATCAAGCTCTTTTAATTGCTTTTCATTCTCCGCTTTCATATGCTTCAGCAATTCTTCATCCAACGACCAACCAGCTTCTTTGCAAACATACTCATAGTATGGTGCCATATCTGACAAAAATAAAGTCAAAAGGAAATTAAACAGCACAATTAGTTGCGATAAAAACAAAAGTGCGGTGGCCAATCAAAACAAAACTGTAAATCATATTTTCCACACTCCTGTGACAAAACGGTAATTAAAGTGAAAGAGGAACAAAACAATATACAAAGTTAGACAAAGTTACAAACCACCAGGTTCAAACACAGAATCACATAGCGATTCCTGGTCACACAGTCACACATGACCAAAGTAACGTGTTGCTCACAAACCACAATGTTGGTGTGTAAGTGTGTGGAATGTGAACAACAGATTTCTTTGGCCATCCATGAGCGTCTTGATTAGTTAAGAAGGAATCACTATGCAATTCTGTCTCTGAACATCGTGGTTCGCTTTACGAACCTTAGTTTGTGTAAAATATTTTCACTGTTTCAAGGCTCACTGAAACGAAGCTTACTATCTCCACCTGATGACGGCAAACAGCCAAATACCGGCTGTCATGTGTAAGTGCGGGGAATGTGAGCAACACAAAACAATATACACTTCAGAGATTAACAATTGCGATTTTGAAAAAAACGCTTGAGTCGCTTATAAATCTATCGAGCGAGTACAAATAAACAGTTGAAGTTTAGGGTGAATTAAGTTTTCTTTTCCTATGAGAATAAAGTGTTGTACATAGGAAAAACCGAAAAAAAGCAGCGCCACACGGTGCGACAAACTTCGAGGGGACTAACAGCAAAATCCAGAAATTTAAAAAGTAAGAATCAGAACGCATTTTTAAGAGCGTATGACATGTAAAATTTAGCCGATAATAAAAAACGTAAATTTTTTTATATATGCAGGACAAGAGTACTAAACATGTGTACTATTATACATCTGGTCTTAATTCCAGCGTTTTTGCATGCAGCTCATTACCGATGGCAAATCAATTTAGCACGGTGTTAGCTGCACATTACATAAGTACTGCACGATTGCAAATCCGTGCGAAATTGATGACTGTCAAAAGACTTCACAACGATTCTTCCTGGGCCAAACAAATTTCGAATTACCCAGGCGCATGACACAATTCACAGGAGGAATGACCATCATGGGTTTGGAAACTCTAGGTGAACCATGATATCGATTGAATCGATGGATTCAAGATTCAAGATTCAAGATCCGACCTTACTTCTACTCGAGAAGTACATTTATAAATAAAAACATCAAAATCACAATGATTCAATGAAAAACAGAATAATTATAATACTAAAATTTCCAAGCATTAGCCGTTTTGATAAGATATTGATTGATACAATAGCTTTGGATTCACCCGATCGTAACTCAGAATGAATAAGTTCGAACGGATTGTGCGAAAGTAGCCTGATTATAAAAATTTTACATTTCCAAAAGTAGTGGAAACACGCAAGCTAATACGTGGTACACATAAGCCGATGTGGAAACAAGAAAACGATGCTCACATACCTGATACGCTTATTTAACAGATCCATGGTGCACTAATATTTGACATAATTCAAAGACTTCCCGTAGAATATTACACCAATTATGCAAGTCGCACCAAGAAGTGTAATATAGTAATGGGCTTCTGAGGTCCTACACATTGTGCAGTATTTCTGTACTGTAAGTGCGCAATTGATTTGCCGATGGTACTGAGCTGCCATTTTTTTATTTTCTTTTATATGTCTAGGCTTGGAAAACCTCTCATAATATGCATTATTTTGCCTGGATTCAGATTTGTGATGTTAGACATGCATGCATGAATTCCTGTCAAATTGCATGATACAGGCACGGCGTTGGCCGCACAGCACATGAGTACTGCAAGATTGCACATCCGTGCGACGAGTATACAATACACTGAGTGCGAAAAATATGTAATTGTGAAGTACTTGCCTGAGGCATAAGCAACCATTTTACATTGATTCAAATCGATAAAGAGCAATGACAATATTCTTTATGAATTCACTTGGGCCGAAAATCTAACAGTACAGTACATATACAGTTTGCGACTTGGCGACACAGGTTTAACGCTTGTTATCGCACAACAGCCCGAATTATGGTTAAGACACCTCATAGCTTGTGGAATTTGTACAGGTAGAGCATCAACCTCAGACACGGCTACCCATGATATCCGTCAGTGCAGCCGATGTTGGCGTATCTCTCTAAGGCTGTGATATTGCCTCAGGTTTACTACTAACTGTGCAGCTCAAACGCGAGTGAGGCCCGCTTTAACGCCTTTGAACCCAATTCTGATGTTATTTTTTACCTTTCATTCAATTTTACATAACATCATGTGGTTTTTTGGATCTATGTGCTTATTTTACCATTGATACACAATTCTCCTCCAGAAGGGATGAAATCCAGTTTAAACTTCTTCGAAACAAGAAACATGGGCGACTTCTGCTGACAAAGCACGACCTAAAAGTAGAGGACCACTGTTACATCACTCAGGGAATCAAGTCAAACCTTCTCAACAAATGATTATCCAACGCGCTCTTGAATAACTGTTCTGATGACAGGGACAGTTGCTTGTTGGGTAGCGAGTTCCAAGCGTTCACCACACTCGTGGATAGCGTGCTCGCATTGCTCAGCTTAATCCTTCTAGGCTTTCGCAACTTCAGGTCATGTCCATGAGTCTTCGATTCACCTACTAATCGGAAGAACCGGAAGAACTCGTCACCATATTACAGATAAAGATGCGGCGTGTCAGGAACAGATCAAACCCTTCCCTTCGAAGTTCTAGGAGGTAAAGTTTCAGTAAGCTCCGTCTGTCCTCGTAAACACCATCTTAGTGCCCCTCCTTTTTACCCTCTCCAAGGAATCACATTCGTTTTTAGACTGAGGAAACGTAACGGGTAAACCGTATTATATCAGAGGACGTGCGCCGAGAAAAGCGTCTTAAACATATGCGGGGTAATGGTCGCAAATGAGCACCGAATAGCCAAAGCATTCGCCTTCGATTACAAGGAATCCATGACCAGAAACCCTAAATCTTTTCGACGGTCACCGGTCTAATAGGCTTACTTCCCATAAAGTATTCCCCAGCAGCACCACCGGAGCCTATGCGCATGACGACTGAGCCGTCCTCATTTATAGGCAGTGACCAGCGATTTGTCCATCTAAGTCATCAACTGCTCGTTGCAGGTGCTCGTGGCCATTGCGGGAACTGACAGAGGCCCACAGTTTAGGATCATCCACGAATAAAATATAATTGATGGCTACCGCGTCTGGAACGTTGCTCACAAAGGTTTTAAATAACAACGGGTCAAAAAACAGATCCATGTGGCATTCCTGTGCTCGCTATTAACTCTGAAAACAAAACTCCATTTACCTCCACACTGTTTGACCGCTCTGAAATGAATGCCTCCATCCACTTTAGAAAACACCCTCAAATACCTAAGTCCTCCAACTTGACGAGCAGTCGGTGGTGGGGCACACGGTCGAACGCTTTACTAAAGTTGATAAAAAATAACAACGACTACTTGACGAAAATCAGTCAAAGCACATCAGCTTTCTCGCGCGAGCGATCTTTGGTAAATCCATGTTGTTGTGGAGACCAACGACCACACCCTGAAAGAAATCTCTCTACTCCGCCCTTGATCAACTTCTCTAATTTTTCCTATCACAAAGTCAGTGTAAACGGATTGTAATTTGCAGGACAACTAGGGTCCTCGCCCTTAAATATAGGTTTTATAATACCATGTTTCCATTACTGTCGTAAGATACATAACATTACAGATTTTTTAAACAACCTTGCCAGTGGATTGCACAAACAATCTGAAGCGGCTTGTAAACCCCGGGATGATACAGTCATGGTCGTGGCGCGGATTGTATCGCCTCTCCCAACAGGAGTCTAACGTCTCTAACTACATCAAGGTCAGAAGGAGCTCAATAATTCTAGCAAAACCAAAAAGGGGGGATCAGTCTTAAAGCAGTACAACACAGAGACATCTTACTTAACTAGGACTTGTAGCTTTGAAACTATCGTCACTCGATGGCTACCCCCGAACATATAATAAGACTAGGTATGTATGGAGATGCCATTGTGCGGCGACGAATGTGTGCGAATAAGCGTTTTGGTGAACAAGTAGACTCGTCAACTGATTGCTGTTCCTACAGCATAAGTTTGCTGAGTTTTAATGAAGTGCAGAGATTCCTAGCTTCCCGATATTTATCGTAGTTGGTGGCGTTTATATAGGTTTACGAATAGTGACCACAGCCTTTGACAATGACGCCAAAGTTTCCGAAGCCACTTGTCAATCCAAGAGGGATCTTTCGCCTTACGTCCACAACGGAACAGCCAGCTTAACACCGGTCCATATGTTTTTCCGGATCACCATTCAACAATCTTCAACGGCAGCTGATTGATCGAAGAGCAGTCGAGAGATGTGGCAACATCTCGTTACTTATCCGCACACAGAATGCAAAAATTCCTTCGGGGAATAGGGTCTAATGCCCAGCCACTGTTACGCTTTCATATAAAACTTAAGGTTTCATGATTGCAACAACCCACTGGAGCTTCAATCGGTCGGCATTAGGGTAAATAATAAATCCAAAATGGACTCACCTAGGTCCTACTCTTGTCGGATGGGAAACACTGCACGAGGACCACATTAACTACTGCGCCCAATAAGTCCAGTTTGAATGACCCAGAGCCATCCTCTCCATTTTTCTCATATTTGTCTAGGCCTGGGCAACCTGACAATATCTTTGCCCACGTGCAATCTCAGACGGTGCGGGACTTTGCCTGGATTAGGCTTGTGCTTCTATACACACACCTCTATCGAAGGTCAATCAATGACACGAGCATTGAAATCCCAAACAATCAAGCAGTTTGAAGATCTACTGTACTGAGAGATATGCGACATCAGTATATCTACCTGAGTATTGGGTGAAAAATATACGACACCTATTGTGGCAAAGGAAGCTGAACTACTTAAACGGCACCATAAGTTCTCACATAGACCGGTAGTTTGCTGGAAACAAAATAACACGGTGACCGAAACACGTTGCTGGAAGTATAACGCAACCCCAACACCGATTCTAGCTGCCGCTCGATCCGAGTGAATGATTCTATATCCAGGTAGGACCAGTTCAGCGTCATCCGACTCTGGGAAAAGCTAGGTTTCCATCACCGCAATCATCGCTGGAGTGTGCTGTTTGATCCGCTCGAGGAATTCATCTAGTTTGTTTCTCAAGCTCCTCGTGTTGAAATAGATCACTTTTAAAGATCCTGAGCAATCGAAGGCATATCATCAGAGGCTCCTAACGAACTTTTGGTTTCATCCTCGCAACCCTCCACAATACACAAGTTCGTTTCGCCGCCCTGCGCTCGCTAATCTCCGGAGTTGATTTTCGCATCATCACACGATCCTCCAGAAAGAGATCACACAGGAGTCGAAGTTCGCTACTATTCAACTGGTAACCCTTCTTTGGCAGGATGTGCACACCAAAAAAAGGAGGCAAGAGCAGATTATAGAAACTCGCGTTCATGTTTAATCCTGTCCCTCACCGAATCCGCTGTTACTGATTTCAGTAGCCGGCTGCGGTACTTTCTGGATATATTTGAGTTCATGAACGTTCGTTGCACCATCAAAACTATAACTATTATTTAATCTGAGTGCAGGTGAGGAAGCAACGTTTGCAAAAGTGTGCATGCAAGCTTAGTCGACAAAAGATGGGCGGTGTTTGTCATCCTTTGAGCGAGAGACTATATACGTTAGCTCCATCGAAATCTTGATGCTAAATACCTGAAAGCTTGACACGAGACGGTGAAATGCATATCTTACATATGGTGCGAATGATATCGCCTAAATTCCTCTGGAGCCAGTGATACATCTATTGAATAAATGAATCTAAATGTATCAGTTCGCCAAAATGAAGTTCACATATTTGCTCTTTATTTAAGCAAGCGATTATTCTTATTAAGTTTCGTGCATGATCTTTGTTTCAAACCACAAGTATTTTTATTAGCATATCCTTCTACTTAGCGAAATTAGAAGCAGAAATCGGTTTACGGTACATTTGAGTATAGGGGATTAGCTTGTAAAGCAAAACTGTAACACAGCAAAAAATAAAACTATTTTTAATAAAATGAAACCATTTATATATGTGTGGTTATGGCGAGATGAGGATGAAATAAATTGATATGACTAAGCAATTATACTTACTATCCTGTTTTATCCGAGTTAATATTTTTTCTGACAACGTACGCCTCAAATCTGAAGGTGTTTTTTGCAAACACAAACGGAAGACCCATTGGGCTAAAGCCAAATCAGGAATTTTTTCCAATCCTTCTTCCTCCAAATTCTCAAGAGGCATTTCTGTCAGATGGTATTTAAATTACGAGCCGTGGAGAAAGGTCAATATTTCAGTTCAGTTTCGTTGGCTCGGGACTGTAAATGGCTGATAAGCCAATCGAGCATACAGAATTTATGTCGCTAGAAAGCTTCGAAGGAGTGTCCACCACCGCCAAAGTTTGTTCACCGTTCTTTGGTATCCTCGTCGTATGAGATGATAAGTCAGGGTTTTTCGAAGTCGACCTTCGGTCCCAGGTATTTGTAGCTGCGGCCGTGATAAACGGAAAGGGATTCTCTTTAACAAGCCGGTGAGAGGTTAGCTTTGGAAAATTTGTGAGAATGTTTAAAACATGACTTTTAGAACGAGGCATTATCTATTTAGATTTTTGTGTACAATTTTTGTTCTGTTTAACATCGTGGTAAAACCAAATAAATTTAAAATGAAAAACATTTCCATGATTATTCTGTCAACAGGCTACCTGCATAGTCATGGAAAAAGGTCAGGAAAAAGGTCATTCCACAAAGCATTCAAACGTCTTTTGAATGCACCTACTTATACGCAAACGATTAACTCCTCAGGAAGCTTGTTCCTGAAGATTACCACTCTTTCCCTGAAGAAATGTTTCCTAAGACTCGGACGATTGCGAATTTTTGCGAGATTCAATGTATTTCCTTCAGTTAAAGGATTGTTCCTTAGAGAGAATAGGTTTTGAAAACGCTCGTCGACTAATCTTACCGGGATTTTGATGGTTTCTATTAGTTCACACCTTAGATACTTAAAGAATTTAGATGTTCCCCTCAGGATTACTCTGACATACCTCCAACCATTTTGGTAGCCAGACGTTGGACCCTATAGTAATGTATATCTTTTCAGAAGAAAATTATCTAAGCATGCACGCAGGATTATCAATGCGACCTGACAATCCCAGTATATAAGGGCATAAACACTTCCGGCGTTCTACATGTCTGAATGGATTTAAGCTTAAAAATTATAATCTACCTCCTTTTGCAGCTGAGGCACATTGCGCAGCCCATTTGAAGTTCGCTGTTACGACTATGCCAAAATCCTTAACACTCTGAATTGATTTAAAGTCGATCCCACCGATATTTGCAGTTACTGTAATTTGTTGACTGCTGCAAAAAACATATGATATTTCAAAGGAAGGTCTGTGGTGACTGTTCTGTGACCATTTAATTACCTTTTTAATATCTCTCAACAAATAACCGAGATCAGTGGATCCGGTGAATTTGACATCATCTGAAAACATGTAGCAGGGACATGACAACTGCGATGCCAGATCACGGATTATCAGTAGATTATTGTGCCTATTACTGAACCTTATTGGAGCCCACTGGTAGATTTTGCGAATTCAACGGACATGGAAGGATCTATAAAGAAGGAAACTGGTTATGCAGTCATGAAGCTTACCAGATAAGCCTTTGGTCGTCAGCTCGATCATCGTGAACCTGTGACTCACCGAGTCCAAGTCTTTACTAAAATCTAAGTAAAAGACATCTACCCGTCCGCCTACATCCAGTGTTTTGGAAACTGTATCTTAAAAGCGGAAAGAATTCGAGATACACGAACTTTCTTCAAGAAAGTTATGCTGAACCGTGTTTAATGATGAATTGTGCACGAGGTGTCGACACAACTGGTCCTACATAAGTCTCAACAAGGATTTACTTATACACCGGTCGAAATTTCTTAAGTAAGTTTGCGCAACTTCACTTTGGAATGGGTACGACAATGGCTTTCTTTCAGTCATCTGGTATTATACCCTTGCACAGCGATTCGTTGTATAACCCGCAGAGATTCTCTGCTAGTACCTTAGATATTTCCGTTATAATTTGAGAATGCACATGGTCAAGTCCGTCAGACTTATGATAGTCTAGTTTCTGCAGGAGCCGAGCGACATTTTCCGTGCAAAAATCTACTTCGCTTAGAGAATCACCAATTGCCATGCTAAGTGTTGTAACTGAGTGAATCGCATCAACGCCATTCATTCTTTTTACGCTTTGAAAATAATCCAGCAAAGCAGATGTCTTGTTGGGGTCAGAACTGGCATTCTCACCATTGTTTAATAATAACGTACATAATGCTCCCTTTTCTTACACTTAGACTGAACATAACTAAAATATTTCTTAGGGTTATTTTAAGCAGATTTAACCAGGTATGTGCAATAGCTTTTCCTAAGCCTCCGTTGTAGCTTTACTCTTTTGTATCACGAAGCCTCAGATCACGACCAATTTTTCGGCTCAGCATGTCTTTATTCTGGCCTGAACGATTAGGTGATGGCGGAGGAGCAGCACTCTATTTCAAGCAATGGTTTATCTCTGGCGCTATGAACGACCAGACCCTTGATATACCTGACAGACTTTGGTGCTCTCTGATTCTTACTACAGGAGCAAAATGCATTACTGGAGTGATATAGCGTTCTCTAGCAGCAACTCTCGACCTGAACAATAAACTGGTTGATGCTTTGCGCAATTCAACAATGCGGTACAACACTCAAATATTGATGATTGAAAATTTCGAAGTTCCCCAGCTCTATAGCCGGGATAACCATCCAACAGAAACTCATGAATATAAACTTCGAGCTGTCTTCGATTACGCGCCCCTTTATAACCCCGTTTTTAGATTTACTCGTACAAATGGAAGTAATACTGAGACCAGATCCCACAGCAGTAGAAAATATCGTGTATAAACCGCCAATCAGGCGAAGCGATCACCTTCTCTTAGAATTCAAGTACGTCTGTAGCGATAAACGCAACATTGACGGAATGAAATGCGTCAGAATGGTGAACTACCGTGCTGTGTTTGCTGAGTTACAAAGCATTAGTTTCGCACAACTGAAAAATTCCAATTGGTATAGTCATAAGCGTTCTCTGTTACAGCACCTGGAACATATATTGGAGAAACATTCAATGTTCATTTTGAAGAAAACTTCTCAATGTTATAAATTAAAACTACGAAGCAGGACTAAATGTGGATGAAACGAAATGCAATTTCATGGGGGTTTCACAAGGCTTCCAACACAGCTTATTCTTGTTCACAATTTACCCTACTGCGAAACACATTTTTCAGCTAATTTCGATATGATAAACAAGCTTTTCAATTGCAATTGATATCTCAGGTGCACCAGAATCCGGAGCTCTTATATAAACTCGTAAACGATCGAACGAACATATAACTGGGAGAATTTGCCCTAAAACACCTTCGTACGGCTTCACTGAACCCATTAACCAGACCGCTGACCTGTGAAAGAGTTTTATGCCGGTGTTTGTGCACCCAAATTTACAGTGCCTGATCAGAAACCAATTATTCGATTTGACCGAAGGACCGTGAGTGACGTTTTGATTACTCCGATTGTGGTAGAGCAGCACTTATGAAAATCAAACGTTAAGAAATCTCCAGGACCAAACGAAATTACTCCAAAGCTGCTCAGAACCTACCATTCGCAGCTACTTGAACCTTTATCCTGCATGTTCAATAATTTGCTCCAAGTTTGTGTGGTGTCAAAAGACTGGAAACTGGTTCAAATAACACCCATTTACAAAAATGGTTGTCGTTCTGAAGTTGAAAAGTACAGGCTGGTGACATTGCTGTCTTCGGTATCAAAAGATTTTGAGGGAATATTAACCACAGAAATAGTGCAATATCTAGAAATGAACGAACTTTTGACAGTTGCTTTTCACGGATTTCGCAGAAATCGCTCTTGTCTAACAAATTTCCTTAAACGCTTGGATGATTGGACGAGGGTTGTAGATGCGGTAGGCTGTATTCATGCATGCTGCCTGAACATTTCTAAAGTTCTCGACAGAGTTGATCATAATTTACTCTCAAACAAGCTAAAAAAACACGGTATTGTTGTAGGACTATATGAATTTATAAGTGATTACCTCAGCAACAGAAACATCAATGTTCGTGTGGACGGCCTATTATCGAATAAACTCGATGTCACTAGCGGTGTTATACAAGGATCAGTGCTTGAACCAATACTGTTCCTATTCTATACGAACGATATACCAATACAAAATGACAGTAAGAAGGCTCTGTTCGCTGACAATATAAACGTATGGAGGCGAATCAGCAATGCTGATGATTGTATTTTGCTGCAAAATGGTTAAAATGCTTTGTACAACTGGTCATCCGAAAATAAACTGCCATTGAAGTCTAAGTTCATTTAGGTTGGTCGTGACCATGGTTTTTCCTAATCACACAAGCTCGGCGTCAAAAACATGGAGTACACAGAATGAGCAAAGTACCTGGTCGTCTGGATTAGCGGTAGTTTGAAAAATGGTCTACAATGCGGAGCCGTTTTGAAAAGTGAGTCTTGGCAGCTCCCTATGTTACGGCGGATATTTGAACGTTTTCCCTATGGTAGTTTCCTCTCATGTTAATCACATATCTACACCCGATTCTGGTGTATGCAACACAATCCTGGACGCCATGGCTCTAAAAGTCATCTCACTTCTGGATCGCATATACCAGAGAGTCGCTATGCTTGTTAATGGACTAGAATATACGCCATTCGCGAAACGACTCAGACGACTAGTACTGAGAGTACTTGCACGAAGAAGAATGCGAGGTGATCTCAACATCTCATTCATTTCCAGCCCTTAGACATATTATTCCACCTTCGAAACTCGAGCAACAGCCGTGGTTATTGTTGCAATTTTGAAATACCACTTTTGAAACGGAACCGCCGCAGGTATTTTTATTCAGTGCGCGTTTGCTTTGATTTTAAGTCCCTATCTGCTAATTTGGTCTGTGATCTCAATAACTGGAATGGACAACAAAAGAAAAAGACCTCGCCGGTTAAATTAGCAGAAGTCTGAACGAACATATGTAATGCAAAGCTGTGTGCAGCGAAGTTAGTCGCATGCTATGTTTATCAAGATTCGATGTATTTTTAGAAGGATTTATTTGAAAAATCCCCTGCATTTAATTACTATACCAAATTAGTTTTATTATTATTAAGTGCAAGCTTGTGCATCATGGCTATAAAAGGACATCAACATGCTCGGTATGATATATCGCAGAGCAAATGGTGGGCTCTCTTCGTGAACCATTTTAATCCTTAACGGTCGAATGTGTCAAATTCGGTACACAAAATTTAAAGGTATATGATTGGTTAAATAAGACAGATCACTTTCGTTTGCCGGGGGTATCGGAATCGGCACACGTTGTGCTCTCGTTTAGCACGCGTTTGAGACGGCTGAGCGATGCGGCGCGCCAGTTGTCAACAAACTTTGGAAGTGTGGTGACGCTTGTGAAATTTCTCTCTGTGCTTCATTTATCTGCGTGCAATGGCTGAAAAACCTTGTAAGTATATACATTGATAACTTTTTGCTTTTACTTATAGACATCTTCTGAACACATTCAACGTATACACGAATGATGAAATATTTTTCAATGCGAAATAGGACTGTCGGCATATAAGTCTCAAATATGTGACATCCAGCATGTGAACCTATACAAGAGCGTGTCCCAAAAATGATACAACCTGCACTTATGTTCCCTAATCTCATTCAAATGTTAAATAATAATGATGATTTTAATGTATTGATTCTTTTTCAGGTCTTAATCAAAGATTATTTTATGGTCACGAAAAACCTCGGAAATCGACTGAATATTAAACCATCAATATCCTCGACAGTGAGCCAGAATTCAAACAATGCCTGACAAACAAGCCTAAAATGTTTGGCTACACACTTTTCGTACTCGCTGATGATGATGTGCGATTTCATCTATATACTGGAAAAATATCCCCCATTCGATTATCCCAAATTTCCAAACATCGGTGCCAGCTTAAAAATTGTGCTAAATCTTGCCAAGACCATTCCTTCCAATGAGAACCATCTTTTATTTTTTGATAACTGGTTCACCTCTGTGCCCCTTCTGCAATACTTGTCAGATGTGGGAAAAAATTTTTGCGGCACAGTTAGACTGCCACGATTAGCTGGCTTACCAAAAAACATGAAGGATGACAAGCGCCTAATGAAAAAGGCGGGGGCTCCTTTGAGGAGAAAGAACTGGCGGAGGAACATTCAAGCGTTACCCTGGTTCGCTGGTACGACAACAAAGTAGTCAATTTGGTGTCTACATTTACCAGGGCAAATCTTCTATTAACTGTCTGTAGATTTCATAAAACTACAAAGGGGTCCATTGAAGTACCTTGCCCTGATATTGTGAAACGATACAATAAGTCAATGGGTGGTGTAGATTTGGCAGACCATCTTTTTCTTTGTATAGAATAAGCATGAAATCAAAGAAAGCTTATCACTGTCTGATCTATCACTTAATGGACATGGCTATAGTTAATTCATGGCTTTGTTATCGTAGAGACTGCGAGAGTCTTTCTTTTCCAAAAAGTGCTCCAGCTTGCTTCCTTCAAAATTGAGGTAGCTTTCACCCTTACCAAAGCTAAAAAATTTGCTTGCCTCCTAATCGTGGACGCCCATCTCTAAGAGGTGAAGACGTTCGCTGCAAAAGAAGGTGTGGAGCCCCATCCGACGATGTGAGGTTGGACCAAGTGGCACATGTGCCTTGTGTCGAGTATAAAAGAAACCGATGCAGGTTCAAAAACTGTCCTGGAAAGACGAAGATATTCAGCACTAAATTCAATGTCCACTTCTGCTTAGACATGCATCAGAACTGTTTTGCGGCATTCAATGGGTTTTGATCGCGATGACTGCATGAAGGAAATAAATTATTTTCTATTCAACCTATTTTTCTACCTTGTGTGTGTTTGACGTTGCAAAAATTTAATTGAGAAATCTTTTTTACCATTTATGTATCATATGACTATAGCTGGGAATCAATGGAAGAAGTGCCAGCACAGGACAATTGTACCGAATTTGTCCCACTTATATATTTTCCGTAATATATAAAAAAATAAAAATACATTCTGTCCCCATCACAATGATGCTGGAGAAAAAATTATTCCAATGTAAAACATAATTCAGGCAATTGAGTGTTAAGAGGATCCATGGGTGCACCAAATGTAAATGCATTTGCTTGCGAACGGGTCCGATTCGAATTAATCCTCACCTATAAAACGCTGAAATGAAAGTTTCATCCTTTGAGGCATTTATTTCGCCTCTGGTCAAACCATACCACATACTCACACATTGGTATATGATACTTCACATTTTCACCGAAACAAATGTCGCTTATTATATTTGGTGCCCGTTTTGTTAGTCATGGAACACTATGCTGTTTGACGCTATGCAGTCATTAGATGCAGCGATTAGCTGGACCATACTTGATATATTTGTGCTTAGTAATTGTTATTTACAACAAGCTAATATAACGTGAGTAAGCAACTTCACAGGATATTTATCCTAAGGATTATTGTTCTATCATACCGAGAAAATATGTAACGTTTTTCCAAACTACAAAAGTGTCCATCTTTATTGCGCCTCAATTTTTTATAAATATTTTTTGCTTCTATACAAATATCCTACGTTTTTCAACAGCTATAAGTTGAATCATAAACTTTTTAAACTGATCTTCACAACGAACGGTTTTTAAAAAAAATAATACGCAAAATTGGAAATGTGAACGCAATCAACTAATGTAATGGTTATTTAAAACTTTAACAAACAAAATCATCACGTTCAGAAATTACTTAAGTATAAATTCTGCGATATGACTAATATTAATACCTTGTACAACCACCCTGTTGACTTAGTGGACAAAGTGGACAAATCTTCAATTCTAGATTTGATTTTATCAGCAGTGGTTGAGTTAATGCAGTATTACAGTCCTCTGTGGGTAAGGGACCATCTCTCTTGGTTCTTCGAGTTCGGATGTAGCAACAGAAAGCCATCTGATGATACCAAAATCATTAGAATGGTATAATACTTTGGCTTTAACGAATCACTCAATATCATGGATAAGAGAAATCTCGCCTTCACGAAACCTGAATTTTATCGTCGTACAAAACCAACAAAACCTTAGCCTATATCTCGAATAGAAAATATAGAACATTTTCATTCAAAGTTCACAGCCGCACTAAAATGTGGATAGCCGTGGAAATTCACGGTATGCTACACATAGCATCGAATAAACATAAATATGCTGGGAAAATATCTGAAATATCCGAAACAAGGTGACATTCTGTATTGGCGAGATTAAGAATATCATCGTCGAATGATTTTAGCTTTAATGATACATATGCCGAGGTATTATGCACGATCGTTAACATTGCAATTAAGCTTATACCGGGAGCTTTATTTTTAGATAGCGTATTGATTGCAGATACCGTCAAGGTTACTGCTGATGATTTGATAACATTTTATGCTCAAATCTTATGTCCGAATGATTTATCACTGGATGCAACTATGTCAGGTTTAGTAGAGTTGGTAAGCCTGTGTGATGTCGAAGTGAACCCCATGTTTGTGCGGAAGCATTTACGCGGGCTAAACGTAAACCAATTTAAAAGAAAACCGAAATAACGCCGGCTACACTAAGCTCATATGAGCCCAAGCTTTGTTGCTCATTGTGTGATTTATTTAAACACTCACTGAATACGGACATCTTTACAGGCTTCTGAGAATATGGAGTAATTAAACCAAGCAATGAAGATTTCAGTCGTTTGGATAGAGGAAATGACCGCCGTGAGACGCTGTTTTAGTGGATCCTGAAGGGCTGGTACGATTGTAATGAATGGGGTCGAGCACCTCGAAAGCCGTGAAGTTTATTCTCAGGTACAACATAGATTTTTTAAAACAAATTTATGCTTGGCTAACTTGCCGGCGACTGTGAACGATTATGAGCAAGCATTAGACGAATGGAGTTAAGTACATAAGTTTTAATTAAACATATTTAAATGCATTCGATAGTGCTCACCACTCTTTACTACTTCTGAAGCTGCAAAATGTTGGTGTCACTGGAAATCTGCTTTTTTGGTTTAAAATTTACGCAAGGCAAAAGTTAGAAAAGAATGGAAAATTTACCCAAACTTGGTAGCTGCAAGGAGTGCCCCAAATGTGCA
>JACCGJ010002378.1:0-12628 GCA_013407085.1 Atriophallophorus winterbourni
AACTACAAACGTTTTAAAATAATCTGAGACTGACAATGTTTGAACCAATCAGAGCTGACATTGCCAAATATTTCAGTCCAATATCTACAAACGTTTTGAAACAATCTGAGATCGACAATGTTTAAACCCATCAGAGCTAAAAATTCTCGATATTCCAGTCCAAAAACTACAAACGTTCTAAACCTATCTGAAATCGACAATGTTTGAATCAATTAGAGCTGGAAACGGTTAATATCTTAGTCCAAAACTTCAAACGTTTGGAACCAATCTGAGATCGACAATGTTCAAAGAGATCTGAGCTGACAATTCTTGTTATTCTATTCTAAAAACTACAAACGTTTCGAAACATTCTGAGACCGACAGTGTTCGCCCCAATCAGAGCTGACAATGCTCAATATTTCAGTTCAAAAAATACAGACGTTTTTAACCAATCTGAGATCAACAAAGTTTGAACCAAATAAAAATGACAATGCTTATTATTTTAGTCAACAACCTACAAACGTTTTGAATTAATCTGAGATCGAAAATGTTTGAACCAATCAGTGATGACAATGCCAAGTATTTCAGTCCAAAAACTACAAACGTTATGAACCAATTTGAGATCGATAATGTTTGAACCGATCAGAGCTGACAATGCCTAATATTTCAGTCCAAAAAGTACGGACGTTGTTAACAAATCTGAGATCGACAATGTTTGAACCATTCAGAGCTGACAATGCTTGCTATTTCAGTCCAAATACTACGAACATTTTGAACCAGTTTGAGATCGACAATGTTTGAACCAATCAGAACTGACATAGCCTAATATTTCAGTTCAAAAACTAAAAACGTTTTGAACCAATCTGAGATCGATAATGTTTGAACCAATCATAGCTGACAATGCCTAATATTTTAGTCTGAGAACTAGAAACGATATGAACCAATTTGAAATCGACAATGTTTGAACCAATCAGAGCTGACATTGCCTAATATTTCAGTTTAAAAACTACAAACGTTTTGAACCAATGTGAGATTGATGATGTTTGAACGAATCAGAGCTGACATTGCCTAATTTTTCAGTCTAAAAACTACAAAGGTTCTGAACTAATCTGAGACCGATAGTGTTTGAACCAATCACATCTGACAATGCCTAATGTTTTAGTCTAAAAACTACGAGTGTTTTGAACCAATTTGAGATCTACAATGTTTGACTCAATCAAAGCTAGAAATGGTCAATATTTTAGTCCAAAACTTCATACGTTTGGAACCAATCTGAGATCGACAATGTTTGAACCAATCAGAGCTGACATTGCCTAATATTTCAGTTCAAAAACTACAAACGTTTCGAACCAATGTGAGATCGATGATGTTTGAACGAATCAGCGCTGACATTGCCTGATATTTCAGTCCAAAAACTACAAAGTTTTTGAACCAATTTGTGATTGACAATGTTTAAACCAATCAGAGCTGACATTTCTCAATATTCCCGTTAAAAAACTACAAACGTTTCAAACCAACCTAAAATCGACAATGTTTGAACCAATCGAAGCTGGAAGTGGTCAAAATTTCAGTCCAAAACTTCATACGTTTGGAACCAAACTGAGATCAACAATGTTCAAAGAAATCAAAGCTGACAATTCTTAATATTTTATTTTAAAAACTACAAACGTTTCGAACCATTCTGAAACCGACAATGTTCGCCCTAATCAGAGCTGACAATGCTCAATATTTCAGTTCAAAAACTACAGACGTTCTGAATCAATCTGAGATGGACAATGTTTGAACCAATCAGTGATGACAATGCCAAATATTTCAGTCCAAAATCTACAAACGCTATGAACCAATCTGAGATCGATAATGTTTGAACCGATCAGAGCTGACATTGCTTGATATTTCAGTTCAAAAATAACAAACGATTTCAACCAATTTGAAATCGACAATGTTTGAAATAATCATTGCTAACAATGCCTAATAATTCAGTCCAAAGAGTACGAAAGTTGTCAACAAACTGTGATCGACAATGTTTGATCCATTCAGAGCTGACGATGCTTGATATTTCAGTCCAAAAACTACCATAGTTTCGAACCAATGTGAGATCGACAATGTTTGAACCAATCAGAGCTGATATTGCCTAATATTTCAGTCCAAAAACTACAAATCTTTTGAACCAATCTGAGATCGCCAATGTTTGAACCTAATAGAACTGACAATGCTTATTATTTTAGTCCACAAGCTGCAAACGTTTTGAATCAATCTGAGATCGAAAATGTTTGAACCTATCAGTGATGACAATGCAAAATATTTCAGTCCAAGAACTACAAACGTTATGAACCAATATGAGATCGATAATGTTTGAACCGATCAGACCTGACATTGCTTAATAATGCAGTCCATATACTACGATCGTTTTGAACCTATCTGGATTCGACAACGTTTGAACCCATCAGAGCTGACAATGCTTAATATCTCAGCCCAAAATCTACAAACGTTCTGAACCAATCTGAAATCGACAATGGTTGAACCAATCAAAGCTGACAATGCTGATTATTTTAGTCCACGAACTACGAAGATTTTAAACCAATCTGAGGTCCGTAATGTTCTAACCACCCAGAGCTTACAAGGACTAATATTCCAGATTGGAAACTACAAACGTTTCGAATCAATCTAAGATCGATGATGTTTGAACCAATCAGAGCTGACAATGCAATAAATTCCAGTCTAAAAACTACAAACGATTTGAACCAATCAGAGCTGACAATGCTCAATGTTTCAGACAAAAACTATAAACGGTACGAACCAATCTGAGATTGACAATGTTTGAACCAATCAGATCTGACAATGCTTGATATTTAAGTCCCAAATCTACGACTGTTTCAAATTTAATTGAAAAGGACAACGTTCGAACCAATCAGAGCTGACAATGCTCAATATTCCAGTACTGAAACTACAATCGTTTCAAAACAATCTGAGATCTATCATGTTTGAACCAATCAGAGCTGACAATGCTTAATATTAAAGTCCAAGAATAACAAACGATTTCAAACCAACCTGAAATCGACAATGTTCAAACCAATCAGAGCTGACAATGCCTAATATTTCAGTCCATAAAGTACAAACGTTGTGAACAAATCTGAGATCAAACATTTTCGAAGCAATCATAGGTGACAATGCCCAATATTTTGATCCAGAAACTACAACCGTTTCAAACCAATCTGAGATCGACAATATTTGAACCAATCAGAGCTGACAATGCTCAATGTTTCAGACAAAAACTACGAACGGTTTAAACCAATCTGAAATCGACAACGTTCGACCAAATCAGAGCTGACAATGCTTATCATTTCACTTCAGAAACTACATACGTTTTCAAGCATTCTGAGATCGACAATGTTCTAACCAAACAGAGCTGACAATGCCTGATATTTCAGTCCATATATTACAAACGATTTGAACCTATCTGGATTCGACAACGTTTGAACCCATCAGAGCTGACAATGCTTAATATCTCAGCCCAAGATCTACAAACGTTCTGAACCAATCTAAGATCGACAATGTTTGAACCAATCAGAGCTGACAATGCCTAATATTTTAGTCTCAAATCTGAGACTGTTTTAAACCTAATTGAAAAGGACAACGTTTGAACCAATCAGAGCTGACAATGCTCAATATTACAGGAGTAAAACTACAAACGTTTTGGAACAATCTGAGATATCGAAATGTTTGAACCAATCAGAGCTGACAATGCTCAATGTTTCAGACGAAAATTCCAACGGTTTGAACCGATCTGAAGTCGACAACTTTCGACTAAATCAAAGCTGACAATGCTTATCATTTCAGTTCAGAAACTACATACGTTTTCAAACATTCTGAGATCGACAATGTTTCAACCGAACAGAGCTGACAATGCCTAATATTTCAGTCCATATACTACAAACGTTTTGAACCCATCTGGATTCGACAAAGTTTGAATCCATCAGAGCTGACGTTGCTTAATATCTCAGCCCAAGATCTACAAACGTTCTGAACCAATCTAAGATCGACAATGTTTGAACCAATCAGAGCTGACAATGGCTTATATTTTAGTCCCAAATCTGAGACTGTTTCAAACCTAATTGAAAAGGACAACGTTTGAACCAATCAGAGCTGACAATGCTCAATATTCCAGGAGTAAAACTACAAACGTTTTGGAACAATCTGAGATATCGAAATGTTTGAACCAATCAGAGCTGACAATGCTCAATGTTTCAGACGAAAATTCGAACGGTTTAAACCGATCTGAAATCGACAACGTTCGACCAAATCAAAGTTGACAATGCTTATCATTTCAGTTCAGAAACTACATACGTTTTCAAACATTCTGAGATCGACAATGTTTCAACCGAACAGAGCTGACAATGCCTAATATTTCAGTCCATATACAAACGTTTTGAACCCATCTGGATTCGACAAAGTTTGAACCCATCAGAGCTGACGTTGCTTAATATCTCAGCCCAAAATCTACAAACGTTATAAACCAAACTAAGATCGACAATGTTTGAACCAATCAGAGCTGACAATGCTGATTATTTTAGTCCACAATCTACAAACGTTTTCAACAAATCAGAGCTCACAATGCTCAATGTTTCGGACAAAAACTACAAACGGTACGAACCAAACTGAGATAGACAACGTTTGAACCATTCAGTGCTGATAATGCTTAACATTTCAGTTTAAAAACTACAAACGTTTCCAATCATTCTGTGATCGACAATGTTTGAACCAATCAGATCTTACAATGCTTAATATTTCAGTCCAAAAACTGCGACTGTTCTAAACCTAATTGAAAAGGACAACGTTCAAATCAATCGGAGCTAACAATGCTCAATATTTGAGTACCAAAACTACTAACGTTTCAAAATAATCTGAGACTGACAATGTTTGAACCAATCAGAGCTGACGATTCTTAATATTTCAGTCCAAAAACTACAAACGTTATGAACCAATGTGGGATCGATGATGTTTGAACAAATCAGAGCTGACAATGCTTAATATTTTAGTCTAAAAACTACGAATGTTTTGAACCAATTTGAGATCGACAATGTTTGAACCAATCAGAGCTGACATTGCCAAATATTACAGTGCAATATCTACAAACGCTATGAATCAATCTGAGATCGACAATGTTTAAACCAATCAGAGCTGACAATTCCTAATATTCTAGTCCAAAAACTACAAACGTTTCAAACCAATCTGAAATCGACAATGTTTGAACCAATTAGAGCTGGAAATGGTCAATATCTTAGTCCAAAACGTCAAACGTTTGGAACCAATCTGAAATCGACAATGTCCAACGAGATCAGAGCTGACGATTCTTAATATTTTATTCCAAAAACTACAAACGTTTAGAACCATTCTGAGACCGACAATGTTCGCCTTAATCAGAGCTGACAATGCTCAATATTTCAGTTCAAAAACTACAGACGTTTTGAACCAATCTGAGATCGACAAAGTTTGAACCAAATAGAACTGACAATGCTTATTATTTTAGTCAACAAGCTACAAACGTTTTGAATCAATCTGAGATCGAAAATGTTTGAACCGATCATAGCTGACATTGCTGAAATGTCAGGCCTTGTCAGCTCTGATTGGTTCGTACCTTGTCGATGTCAGATTGGTTCAGAACGTTTGTAGTTTGTGGACTGAAATATTAGGCATTGTCAGCTCTGATTTGTTCAAACATTGTCGATCTCTGATTGGTACAAATCGTTCGTAGTTTTCAGACTGAAATATTAAGCACTGTCAGCTAGGATTGGTTCGAACATTGTCTATCTCAGATTTGTTCTTAGCGTTTGTAGATTTTGAAAAAAATATTATGCATTAACAACTCTGATTGGTTCAAATATAATCAATCTCAGATTAGTTCAGGACGTTTGTAGTTTTTGGCCTGAAATATTGAGCATTGTCGGTTCTGATTGGTTCCAACATTGTCGATCTCAGATTGGTTTAAAAGGTTTGTAGTTTTTAGACTAAAATATTGAGCATTTTCACCTGTAATTGGTTCAAACATTCTCGTTCTAAGATCGGTTCAAAACGTTTGTAGTTTTTAAACTAAAATATTGATCATTGTCAGCTCTGAATGGTTCAAACATCGTCGATCTCAGTTTGGTTGAAAACGTTTGTAGTTTTTAAACTGAAATGTTGAGCCTTGTCAGCTGTGATTGGTTCAAACTTTGTCTATGTCAGATTGGTACAAATCTTTGTAGTTTGTGGACTAATATTATGAGCATTGTTAGTCTCGATTGGTTTAAACATTATTGATCTCAGATTGGTTTAAAACGTTTGTAGTTTTTAGACTAAAATATTAGGTATTGTGAGCTCTGACTTGTTTTAACATTATCGATCTCACATTGGTTACAAACGTTTGTAGTTTTGGCCTGAGATATTAAGCATTTCCAGCTCTGATTGGTTCAAACATTGTTGATCTCAGATTGGTAAAAACCTTTGTAGCTTCTAGACTATTATATTGGGCATTGTAAGCTCCGATTGGTTCAAACATCTTCGATCTCAGATTGGTTCAAATCTTTTGAAGTTTATGGACTAAAATATTGAGAATTAACAGCTCTGATTGATTCAAAACGTTTGTAATTTTTGAACTGAGATGTTTGGCCTTGTCAGCTCTGATTGGTTCGAAGATTGTCGATGTCAGATTGGTTCAGAACGTTTGTAGTTTGTGGACTAAAATGATAAGCATTGTCAGCTCTCATTGGTTCTAACATTGTTGATTTCAGATTGGTTTTAAACGTTTGTAGTTTTTTCGAGTAAAATATTAGGCAATGCCAGCTCTGATTGGTTCAAACATTGTCGATGTCAGATTGGTTCAAAATGTTTGTAGTTTGTGGACTAAATCAATGATCATTGTCAGCTCTGATTGGTTCAAACATTTTCGATCTGAGATTGGTTTGGAACGTTCGTTGTTTTCAGACTAAAATATTAGATATCGTAATCTCTGATTTGTTTTAACATTATCGATCTCAAATTGGTTACAAACGTTCGTAGATTTGAACTGAGATATTGAGCATTTCCAGCTCTGATAGTTTCAAACATTGTCGATCTCAGATTAGTTCAAAACGTTTGTAGTTTTCAGACTGCTATATTGAGCATTGTCAGCTTTGATTGGTTCGAACATTGTCGATCTCAGATTAGTAGAAATCTTTGAGGTTTTTAGACTGGAATATTAAGCATTGTCAGCTCTGATTGGTTCAAACATTGTCCATCTAAGATTGGTTCTTATCGTTTGTAGTTTTCGGACTGCTATATTGAGCATTGAAAGCTCTGGTTGGTTCAAACATTATCGATCTCAGATTGGTTCCAAAGGTTGTTTTTAACTGAAATGTCAGGCTTTGTCAGCTCTGATTGGTTCAAACATTGTCGATGTCAGATTGATTTAGAACGTTTGTAGTTTGTGGATCAAAATAATGAGCATTGTCTGCTCGGGTTGGTTCAGACATTGTGGATCTCAGTTTGGTTCAAAACGTCAGTAGTTTTTGGACTCAAACATCAAGCATTGTCAGCTCTGATTGTTTCAAACATTGTCGATCTTATATTGGTTCAAACGTTATGTAGTTTTGTGGAATAAAATATCAAGCATATTAAGCTATGAATGTTTCAAACATTGTTGATCTCAGATCGGTTCAAAACGTTTGTAGTTTTTGAACTGAAATGTTGGGCCTTGTCAGCTCTGATTGGATCAAACATTGTCCATGTCAGATTGGTACAAATCTTTGTAGTTTTTAGACTGAAATATCAAGCCTTGTCAGCTCTGATTGGTTTAAACATTATCGATCTCAGATAAGTTCAAAACGTTCGTAGTTTTGAACTGAAATGTTGGGCCTTGTCAGCTCTAATGTATTCAAACATTGTCGATGTCAGATTGGTTCAAAACGTTGTAGTTTGTGGACCAAAATGATAAGCATTGTCAGCTCCGATTGGTTCAAACATTTTTGATCTCAGATTGGTTCAAAACGTTTTTAGTTTTTAGACTAAAATTTTAGGTTTTGAGGGCTCTGATTTGTTTTTACATTATCGATCTCAAATTGGTTACAAACGTTTGTAGTTTTAAACTGAGATATTAGGCATCTACAGCTCTGATTGTTTCAAACATTGTCGATCTCAGATTGATTCAATACGTTTGTCGTTTTTGGTTTGAGATATTGAGCATTGTCAGCTCGGATTGGTTCAAACATTGTCGATCTCAGATTGGTTTTTGTCGTTTGTAGTTTTTGGAATGAAATATCAGGCATTATCAGCTGTGATTGGTTCAAACATAATCAATCTCACATTGGCTAAAAACATTTGTACTTTTTGGACTGAAATATCGAGCATTGTCAGCTCTGATCGGTTCATACTTCGTCGTTCTCAGAATTGTTGAAAACATATGTAGTTTTGAACTTAAATGTTAAGCCTTGTCAGCTCTGATTGGTTCAAACGTTGTCGATCTCAGAATGGTTCAAAACGTTTGTAGCTTCTAGACTAAAATATTGGGCATTGTCAACTCTGAATGTTTCAAACATGGACGATCTAAGATTGGTTTAAATCGTTTGTAGTTTTTGGACCAAAATATTTAGCATTAACAGCTCTGATTGGTTCAAACATTGTCGATGTCAGATTGGTTCCGAACGTTTGTAGTTTGTGGATTAAAATAATAAGCATTGTCAGCTCTGGTTGGTTCAAACTTTATGGATCTCAGTTTGGTACAAAACGTTTGTAGTTTTTGGACTCAAACCTTAAGCATTGTCAGGTTTGATTGGTTTGAACATTGTCGATCTTATATTGGTTCAAACGTTTTATAGTTTTGTGGACTGAAATAACAAGCATAATCAGCTATGCATGTTTCAAACATTGTTGATCTCAGATTTTTTCAAAATGTTCTAAGTTTTTGGACTGAAATATCAAGCATTGTCAGCTCTGATTGATTCAAACATTTTCCATCTCAGATTTGTTTAGAAGGTTTTTAGTTTTTAGACTAAAATATTAGGCATTTTCACCTGTTATTGTTTCAAACATTTTCGTTCTAAGATCGGTTCATAACGTTTGTAGTTAATGAAATAAAATATCAAGCATTGTCAGCTCTGATTGGTTTATGGTTGTGGATCTCAGAATGATTTAAAACGTTTGTAATTTTGGAGTGAAATAATCAGCATTGTCAGCTCTGATTGGTTCAAACATTGTCGATCAGGAATTGGTTTGAAACGTTTGTAGTTTGTGTACTAAAATAACAAGCATTGTCAGCTCTGATTGGTTCGAACATTTTCGATCTCAGATTAGATTAAAACGTTTGTAGTTTTTATACTAAAATATTAGGCATTCTCACCTGTAATTGGTACAAACATTTTCGGTCTAAGATCGGTTCAATACGTTTGTAGTTTTTGGACCAAAATATCAAGCATTGTCAGCTCTGATTAATTTATAGGTTGTGGATCTCACATTGATTTAAAACGTTTGTAGTTTTGGACTGAAATAATCAGCATCGTCGGCTCTGATTGGTTAAAACATTGTTGATCTTAAATTGGTTCAAAACGTTTGTAGTTTTTGGACTAAAATATTGAGCATTGTCAGCTCTGATTGATTCCAACATTGTCGATCTCAGATTTGTTCAAAACGATTGTAGTTTTCAGGCTAAAATATTGGACATTCTCAGCTCTGATTGTTTTACACATCATCGATCTGAGATTGGTTCAGAACGTTTGTAGTGTTTGAACTGGAATGTTGGGCCTCGTCAGCTCTGATTGATTCAAACATTTTCGATTTCAGATTGGTTCAGAACGTTTGTAGTTTTTGGACTCAAACATTGAGCAATGTCAGCTCTAATTGGTTTAAACATTGTCGATCTTATATTGGTTCAAAAATTTTGTAGTTATGTGAGCTGAAAGATTAAGCATTTTCAGCTATGAATGTTTCAAACATTGTTGATCTCAGATTTTCTCAAAATGTTTGTAGTATTTGGACTGAAATATTAGGCATTGTCAGTTCCCATTGGTTCTAACATTCTTGATCTCAGATTGGTTTCAATCGTTTGGAGTTTTTCGATTAGAATATTAGGCACTGCCACCTGTAATTGGTTCAAACATTTTGGATCTGAGATTGGTTAAAAACGTTTGTAGTTTTTGAACTAAAATATTAAACACTGTCAGCTCCGATTAGTTTAAAGGTTGTATATCTCAGATTGATTTGAAACGTTTGTAGTTTTGGACTGAAATAATCAGCATTGTCAACTCTGATTGGTTCAGATATTGTCGATCTTGAATTGATTTAAAACGTTTTTAGGTTGTGGATCAAAATAACAAGCATTGTCAGCTCTGATTGGTTCAGACATTTTCGATCTCAGATTAGTTTAAAACGTTTGTAGTTTTTAGACTGAAATATTAGGCATTTTCACCTGTAATTGGTTCAAACATTTACGGTCTAAGATCGGTTCAATTCGTTTGTAGTTTTTGGACTAAAATATTAAGCATTGTCAGCTCTGATTGATTCATTGGTTGTGGATCTCAAATTGATTAAAAACATTTGTAGTTTGTGGACTAAAATGAAAAGCATTGTCAGCTCTCATTGGATCTAACATTGTTGATTTCAGATTGGTTTCAAACGTTTGTATTTTTTTCGAGTAAAATATTAGGCAATGCCAGCTCTGATTGGTTCAAACATTGTCGACGTCAGATTGGTTCAAAACGTTTGTAGTTTTTTGACTAAATCAATGAGCATTGTCAGCTCTGATTGGTTCAAACATTTTCGATCTCAGATTGGTTTGAAACGTTTGTTGTTTTTAGACTAAAATATTAGATATCGTAATCTCTGATTTGTATTAACATTATCGATCTCAAATTGGTTACAAACGTTTGTAGATTTGAACTGAGAAATTGAGCATTTCCAGCTCTGATAGTTTCAAACATTGTCGATCTCAGATTAGTTCAAAACGTTTGTAGTTTTCGGACTGCTATATTGAGCATTGTCAGCTTTGATTGGTTCGAACATTGTCGATCTCAGATTAGTACAAATCTTAGTAGTTGTAAAGACTGGAATATTGAGCATTGTCAGCACTGATTGGTTCAAACATTGTCGATCTCAGAATTGTTGGGAACGTATGTAGTTTTTGAACTAAAATGTTGAGCATTAAAAGCTCTCATTGGTTCAAACATTATCGATCTCAGAATGGTTCAAAACGTTTTATTTTTCAACTGAAATGTCAGGCCTTGTCAGCTCCGATTAGTTCGGACATTGTCGATGTTAGATTGGTTCAGAACGTTTGTAGTTTGTGAATTAAAATAATGAGCATTGTCAGCTCTGGTTGGTTCAAACATTGTAGATCTCAGATTGGTTCAAAACGTTCGTAGTTTTTGGACTCAAACATTAAGCATTGTCAGCTCTGATTGGTTTGAACATTGTCGATCTTATATTGGTTCAAACGTTTTGTACTTTTGTGGACTGAAATATCAAGCATATTAAGCTATGAATGTTTCAAACATTGTTGATCTCAGATGTTTTCAAAATGTTTGTAGTTTTTTGACTGAAATAACAAGCGTTGTCAGCTCTGATTAATTCAAAAATTGTCGATCTCAGATTCGTTCAAATCTTTGTAGTTTGTAGACTGTAATATTAAGCATTGTCAGCTCTGATTGGTTCAAACCTCGTCGATATCAGAATTGCTGAAAACGTATGTAGTTTTTTAACTAAAATATTGGGCAATGTCAGCTCTGATTGGTTCGAACGTTGTCGATCTCTGAATGGTTTAAAACGTTTGTAGCTTTCAGACAAAAACATTAGGCATTGTCAGCTGTGATTGGTTCAAACATTTTCGATCTCAGGTTGATTTAATACGTTTGTAGTTTTTAGACCAAAATATTAAGCATTTTCACCTGTAATTGGTTTAAACATTTTCGTTCTAAGATGGGTTCAAAACGGTTGTTTTTTTTGGAATGAATATCAAGCATTTTCAGCTCTGATTGGTTTAAACGTTGTGGATCTTATATTGATTTAAAACGTTTGTAGTTTTGGACTAAAATAATCAGCATTGTCAGCTCTGCTTGGTTCAAACGTTGTCGATCTCAGATTTGTACAAATCTTTGTAGTTTTTAAACTGAAATATTAAGCATTGTCAGCTCTGATTGGTTCAATTATTGTCGATCTCAGATTGGTTCTCATCGTTTGTAGTTTTTGGAATAAAATATTAAGCATTACCAGCCCTGATTGGTTCAAACATAATCAATTTGAGATTGGTTCGAAACGTTTGTAGTTTTTGGACTAAAATATCGACCATTGTCAGCTTTGATTGGATCAAACATTTTCGATCTCAAATCGGTTCAAAACGTTTGTAGTTTTTAGACTCAAATATTAGGCATTGTCAGATATGATTGGTTTGGAAATTATCGATCTAAAATTGGTTCGAAACGTTTGTAGTTTTTGAACTGAAATGTTTAGCCTTGTCAGCTCTGATTGGTTCAAATTTTGTCGATCTCAGATTAGTTCAGAACGTTTGTATTCTTTTCGACTGAAAAATAAGGCAAAGTCAGATCTGATTGGTTCAAAAAATTATCGATTTTAAATTGGCTCGAACCGTTTGTAGTATTTAGACTCTAATATTAAGCAATGTCAGCTCTGATTGGTTCAAACATTGTCG